>JH152748.1:6258-45281 GCA_000226015.1 Mnemiopsis leidyi | reverse complement strand
GGGAGGTAAAAATTACCGAAAATTTGTTGACGTCATATTTGAACGACCCTAAATAAAGATTTACTCTCATTTTTATTTTTAATGCAGAGATTACGCAGGTTAACACAGTGGACACCCACAGCGATCCACTACAAGTACAAAAAGGAAAAGAACACCGAACTCATCAAAACATCAGACTCACTGCTAAGCTGCTTGACTAAGGTGAGTTGACTTAAAGAATTGAACTAAACGAGTGGAAATCATTCATTGTATATCATTAGAATCTTTAAAAAATCAGTATAAATATGATTACGATGCTCAACAGGAACAAGTAAGTATTAGTAAGAATTTTGCATTATTATTTAATCATGAGGTTGACTTTTAGTCCGACAGTCGCAGCAGGTCTTAGGTTGCAAAACTAAGCAAGTGGCTGTGAAGAGTAAATGTCTCCGATTACTTAACTATGATCATAGCAACTGTCTGCGGTCCAGGATCCAAAAGCGACAGTTCAATTTTTCCTTTCTTTGTGGAGGGGCTACACTCTGTAGGCTTGCTATATGCTATAGTTGCTAGGTGAGCTTATATAGAGTATAGAGTATAGAGGTACATAGTTGCTAGTTGCTAGGTTAGCTATATATATGTATATATTGAGTTTCTAGTTGCTAAGCTAGCGATAGTGGTGCCGGTGGTTGCTAGTTGCTAATGCTATGATAGATACAAAGGTAGATACTAGTTTAGTTGCTAGGTTCTGGTAAGCTATAGTTGCTAGTTGTTGAGTACCCAGCTCCTCCACGGAGATTCGGAAGATTCATTACGACAGCAAACTCTGTGTTTTATTCTCTCCTGGTTTGGAAATGATGTTGCTCTGAAGACAAGAGCTGCAAGGGCTGCCTCCTCCCCCAACAGTTATCTATGTTGGAAGATTGTAGGGTGGGCCGACTTGTTGACACAGTACACCGGACACTGCACAGATTCTGCATATTTTGTACGGTTTGTAAGAAGACCCTCAAGAACGGTGCTGCCCGTGTAAGTCTTAACAGTACTACTTACCAGCATGGTGTTCGTCCGTCAGTCGGGTTTGTTCGTCCGTCAATCGGGTTTTTACACTGGCACACCAATCAAAACATTGCGCTATTTGGCCGGCGGATATCTTGAGTGTTAACAGTTCTTTTCCAATAATAGGTGACAACAGTGCTCTATACGATTGATTGATAATGGCATATTTTCTCTGGCTATTTTGTCCACTCGCTAGTCGATTATTAGGGTAATAGGGTTCTTCGACGGTCAATTTTAACGATTTTTAAGACTTTGCGCTTTGGAAATTGCACTCGTGTTTAAGTTTAACACAATTCGCACTTTTGCATAATTCCATTTTAACTCATTTTAAAATTTCAAACGCTTTTTCCTTCCATCGTCGTTTAATTAAGTGCACTCTGACTGCTGAGTGGTGTTAGTTATTCGTTAAATGGAACCAAATAAACTGTATCTTACCGCTACGTACTGGTAACATGTCCCTCCTGATATTACGACACCCGCCGCTTATCATAGGTTTTGTAATTAGTATTCCACTCTCAAATCTTATTTTATTTTGCCTCTCTGATTGATTCTTTATTGATACCCAGCTTTAAGTCCAATACTCCTTGCCAACTTGTCAGACACTCCCTAGATTCCCGAACTACAGATCCTGGAATGTTACCATGGTAACAGTCCTACTCACTTCCGCAGATACTTAGATTCCCGAACTACAGATCCTGGAATGTTACCATGGTAACAGTCCTACTCACTTCCGCAGATACCTAGATTCCCGAACTGCAGATCATGGAATGTTATCATGGTAACAGTCCTACTCACTTCCGCAGATACCTAGATTCCCGAACTACAGATCCTGGAATGTTACCATGGTAACAGTCCTACTCAGATACCTGTACAGCGCTTCACTGTAGCTGGCACAGTGCTTACTCCAAACAACTTGATCGGAGGGAGTGTTTTAAAAACCTAACTATTCTGCTGGGCGGTGATCTGTTTGTATTTTTTAAATTCATCTGTGCGGGCAGGTACAGACTATTTTGACATGTCCTGGTCTTGCACGTGGACAATGGCGTCCAATCAGGATCTTGTGTTTCCTGTTTTAGTTTCATAGTGCTATGTTCATGATCATGGTTGTTTAACTGTTGGATTTCAACGTTCATCTCACCTGTATTTTCGGGACACTGCGTTTATCAGTGATATTTGAGTCTGTAATCATGTATAAAGTATATTTTCGGTTGTATTCTACCAGCTAAATTTCGGGCTGATATTGGTTTAAGGTTATAAAGGTACTTTTGACACTTTTTTAATGGAAACCAAAGTATAAGATAGGTTGGCACGACAGACCCTTCATTTCAGACAAGATGGAGAAAGTCTCTAATCGCCGAGAGTATTCTTAGTCTATTCGTTACAGGCCAATCGACCAGATATAATCAATAGACAGGTTCATAAAACCAAAATATCAGTTTCTCTTGGGGGCTCAATAACAACCAGGAAAAATTTCAGGCGCCAACTCAATTTATATTTGCTTGTGAATTAAGTATCACGTATTGGAGGTCGGTGCCAAACTATTCGGTAAACTCCGAGCAATGGACATCATTTGTTATGATTTGTTTTGCAATTCCATTTCAAGAGGCAAATGGTTTTGGTTTCGCTCTAAAATTTTCACTTATTTGAGAAATTGATCAATTCAAGCCAACTAGAGCTACCCCTTCTTCTCTTTTTGAGCTCTCTCCAAACTTTTGTCAAACTTTACAGTTAATGGAGTTGCCCCCCCGGCTTGAATCACAACAGTTTTTGACAGTATTATTTAGCAATCATTACCTTTGCATTGCTCTGTAATTCGTAGGTAAATCGCGTAACAGAGAACTGTTACAAATGCGATTAAAACTATCACATCATTTTGAAAAGCCAAAAAATTACTATAGATTTGAAGTTTTAATTGCCGAATGAGTGATTCGATTGTACCTGCATCAATATCGATTTGATCGAATTTGACTGCTACATACTGGTCATAGTTTCCCACCAAAAGATTATATCGACAGAAGATGAATTTTACGCGGTACACATCCCTTTTCACAGTTTAAAATTGCTTGACCTAGAGGATTTCCGTACACTCGAACTAGTAAAACTAAAAGCATCATTTAGGAAAATATAGTAATAATTGTTGCTATGTTCATGCTGTACTGAAATGTTCATAGCTATATTTGATATTGTAACTATATATTTGTAAAACATGCCCACAGTGCACAATGTCCCCTAAAATGTTCATAGCTATAATGGATATTGTAACTTCATTAGTAAGACATGTCCACAGTGCACAATGTCAATTTTCATCTCTATTAACGGTGATAGAAATAAATACATGTGCATCCTGTTTATCATTATTCGTTTCATACAACTACTTGTGAATTGTGATGTAAAGAAATATTTCTCCGGTACTAATTTAGGCTGTCAAGAAACATGCATATCGTTTTCACGTATATCTAGGGTGAAATCTACGGTAGAAATCAAACTTTGGCCGTTAATTAGGCGTTTCCGGGCTGTTGGGTGTGGCTCTTGCTGCTCCTTTATAATGTTTTCACGATATTTCTAAAGAAACACTTCTCTTCACAATGCTAATTGCTTTTGTATTCACGTTGATAAGTTTCAATGTGTGCTTCCACACGAATATGAGGCATTTCTTTGTGCGTATTGAGAGCATCTCAACCAAAATCACTTCTACGATCTTATTCTCTTATTATCTTAAACCTTTGGAAAATCCACGTGTACCAACTCTGATCCCGGCTGAATGTTGAGAACAAACGCACTTCTCCCTCCAAGTTTAACACCTGCTTCAGGCCTACTGTTAGACAAGATTGAGGTCACATCTTGGGCTTTACCAACTGCCAACTTTTGTTAGCCGAATCATTAGCGCTAATTGAAAAAGCTTGCTGCATCGTCACACCGCCTCGTTACTTAAACTCAGATATTCGGATAATCCGGGCGTAATTCTCTCTTAATGAGCTGTCTGGAAGAACGGAAAATCCTACCTTGCTTTGTATCTGTTCTTGCTGGGACACGTGCCGTGTTTTCTCCTTGCTGATTGGTCAGCACAAGTTAAACACTGCGACTTGATTGGCTAGCGAGGCAGTAGCAGGTGTGCCGACGTGGTGGAGCACGCACGTATAGACGTTGAGAAGTGTGCGTTAATGGGAGTTATGCGTCATTAGTTGCTGGTCCGGAGCGTGTTTCGAATTCTTGTGTCCGGTTTGTGTTTTGCGTTAAAACGTTTAGCTTATCCAGTGCCGCGTTTACATCGCTTTGATTTGATTCGACAGTCGAGGCGTGTTATGTGTGCAGGGGTCGTTGGTTAATGTTTTCTGTGCATGCGAAGTTCGTTGTCCCCATCAATAGAGAAATAGAGTGTACGAACAACTTTATCGAATTAAGATATCCGCGTGTATGGACATAACAGCAAGGCGTGTTCCGTTAATGTTCGAAATTTCGATTCCCACTCTGATTTCTATTCCTAGCTCTCAGTAATTTGTATCAATTTTCCGCGCTGTAGGTGTTGTTCGTGATAGGCTAAGTGTTCATTCAGCTCTCGGGATTACTGATATCGGCATTTGCTCATTTTCGTCAGCAATCTATTTTCCCGGCACTTTTTTCTTCGTCGCTTCATCCTGTATGTGTGCTTATGGATAATGCGTTCTAATTTTACTCGTCACCGCTTTCCTCATTTTGGTCACGTCATCAAAAAAGTATTTGCTTCGCCCTGAAAACTACTATACGACATTCCTTCCTTTCTCACTACGGCATTCTGGTATATTGACAAGTCAATCTTTTCATTAACCTTCTACAGGCTTGTTGACGAGTTTTGTCACTTTTGTCAGTCTTTCCTGTAGGTATGTTCATGTCCACACGGAAATGAGAAAATATTCACATTACAACAAAGCTATAAATAGTAACTCTGAGAAAATATCCCTCCTTCCTTAACCGTCTGACTGTAATTCGACATCTCTGTTTGTCTGTGAATATTCTCTAGTTTAACTGTAGATTTCTCCTTTTCTGATAATCGAAATCCGTCTTTTTATAAGTTTCTGTATTTTCTCTGATCCTAAGTCCTTTCGCGTAAGAATTAGGCGGGTATAGTAGGTTTAAGTATGAACGAGTTTACTTCTGCGACTATGCTTATATTAGGTATTTTATGTTAATTTTACTTTAACATGTGAGACTGTATAGTTCTATTCCTGACTCTAATCAAAAATCAAGTTCTTAGAGGGCCACCATGTCATCACTTCAAAAAATGTCCCTCTTATCCAAAAGTGTCGAAATAATGACAGGGGATATAATGTCAAAAGTGAAATTACTCCCAGCTACACAGGCCTGTGTTCAACAATCAACAGTGGCATTGCCAACAGCCATTTCTTGATTAGATTAGCATAACCCGGGCATTAAACCAAATTTGTAGCTCCAGTGTAAGTCTTCCTATTACACCTACCTGTATCTTCTCTAGTCAACGCTTGTGCTAGACATACCGGTCTTCTATTGGATCATTAGGACGTCCCATAGCAACACTTCAATAAACTGAACATCAAGGTCCCTCCAACCATCCCTCCTGGCTCGGCGCCAGATCCTGCCGTACATCGACTGAGAGTTAATAAATGCGGTATTATTAGAAGTGGGAAGCCTGTTAGGTGCTGATTGTTGCATGGTATCCCCCTCCCTTCTCTACCCGCTAGAACTACAGGTTCCTAATTGTCTTTAGTCACTCCGGGTACCACCTACCTCTCGATATAATATTACATTTTGTGTGGCCTTCTTGCCTCCTTCCCACATACCTCACTGTCGTTTTTTATGTTTTACAACTGATGCCGATTTCGGAATTACGGCTGGGGTTGGCTTCTTGGCTGTCGGTCGATTTAGGGATTGTGGAGTGTAGAGAAATAATCGTTTTTGTTGATTTTTGGTGATGGAATAAGAAATTTGATACGTACATTTAAAAGAACTGTTACAATAGGTCCCGTTATGGATACCAGATTAAGAAAGTAATTTGAGCAGTAATAGCTTAGTAACAGCACCAGCAGCTTAGTACCAGCAGTAGCAGCTTAGTACCAGCAGCAGTAGCTTAGTACCACCAGCAGCTTAGCTTGGTAACAACAGCAGCAGTATAGCTTAGTAACAACAGCAGCAGTATAGCTTGGTAACAACAGGCAACAGCTCTCTCTCTCTGTCTCTCTTGGAGACATCATATTGTCTGTCATTAGGCACAATGTGACTTGTTAGGCCAATTGTGTTAAAAGATTCTTTGTTTTTGTTGCGTCCCATCGATATTTTCGTGCCGGCTCTACTTCTAGTTACATTTTAAATTTCCCATGTTTTGATAAGCAGGATTGTAAGCAACGAGAGCTTTATTGTCACAGCTCTCTTGTTCAATAGTTCAACAGCTGGAATTATAAGTATGCTATGTGCCGCTCCCGAGGCTTTTACATTACAGCAATTCGCTGTAATACCTAAATTTTTCATCAAGTGTTATGTTCGGTTGCTATTCGTCCTTTCTTAGTTAGTAGTTTCGAATTTCATTCCTGTAATTCCTTCACATTCTATAAAACTTTGCAGAAAATTAATAACATTATAGTGGGTGCCCTGATTCCCCTTATTTCTCGCTTTGTCCCGGTAGACGTTTATTTTCGTGACAAAATCCTGATTCTTTGCCTATCCAAGGTATGACGCGCGGATGAAACCATGTAGGAATCCTTGCTAAAGATGCCAGCTCAAAGTACCCAGTGATGCCGATGGAGTACAGTAACAAAAGGGACCTCCCCGAGGTGAAAGGATACAACACCCCTCAGATACGAATAAAACGTTCTGGACAGTTCGGCTGCCATGGCACCTCCCAAATTGACACGTCCAACGTCTCCGCGTATGCCACACTCCCGCGGAATTTTCGTAATTCGTCCCGTCGTTCCCAAAGCCTCACTCCCAGGTCCCCTCAACAGTTCCTGCCCAGAAAGTTCGGAAGTTCCGATCAAACCTCCGGTGGTCCAATCACTCCTCATGTAAGCAACACGCTGACACACCCCCACTCTAGGACACTACCGCGACATCCCCGCGCAGCCGCTTCACCCGGACTAAACCGCGCAGCTCCACCTCGTCCCATCGACGATGCGGACCAGCCTGTCACGGTGTCCATCTCGACTACCCCCTGCATGAAGATCAATAGGATCAGCCAGGAGGAACAGCTGGCTAAGCAGGAGGCCAGGAGGTTGAAGAAACAGCAATACTTTCAGTCAACACCTCCCGACAAAATTAAAATCACTCAGCGTGATTTGGAGGTTTACGTTCAGTTCTACGAAAAGAAACTGAACAGTATTGTTTCTGAAATGGATTCGAGTATTGCGATTGAGAAAAGGAAGAAGGAGAAACTAGAGGGAAAGTTGAAAAAGTTGTTGGACGCAAACGAATTGTTGTCGAGAGAACTAGCTGGTATTAGAAGAGATTTGAAAAAATGTCAGATCTTGACTGAGACTCCTGTGTGAAGAATGTTGTCCTTACAACGAATAATCTTAGATAAAACAGCGTATTAATGATATTTCGTTAGGGAATGTGGTGTTCAGACCAGAAATTATAGCCAAACGAGTGAAAAACTTTGTTATTGACGGAAATATTTCAGCTTATTTTTTAGAGAAAAAATGACTTTGTGATGGTACTCTGTGTGAAGCTGCTGTATTAAGGAGAAAAACTTTCCTACTACGACAATAAGAATAATAGAGAGTGTGGTGTGTTGATTTAATTTCTATTCATTTTACTGGTAATAATCTTTTTTACATTTTTAGTGAGTCTGATAATTATATTACCCGTAAAATCTATGCAGATTTACGTTATTGCATTTGCTTGATATTTTATTGCATTTTACACGGAAGTGTTGTCTGTTGACTTCTGTCAAATCTTTATTTCTCTTAAGGTATTAATGATCGAATTATCATGCGCTAAATTTGAACTGGGTCCGAAAAGGCGATGCTGTATAAGCCGTGTGCATTTCGAAAACTGTGATGCCAATTGTGTTAAGAAAATCGAGTGTTTTTTTTCAAATTACGGGGATACATCATTCAATGGATGGTTGAATTAAGGAATTAGGAATCATGACAGATGCCCAGATGGCTTAAGCTTTCAGAAGCTATTTTAAATGTTTTCTAAATAATCATATCCATTGCGTCAAAAGCTTAGTCATAGAAGAAAAACTACAAATTAAACCCACTATCAAATTCAAACGCTAATTACGATTACACACAATATTCTAAAATGAAAAAGATTCCATGCTTATTTTGATTGTTTCTGCTCTAATTTAAAGGGCAAAATAATCCTGAGGGACAAAATTTATCTGTCGCATGTGCGTCCTGTCCCACTGCAAGTTACCCTTTCTTGTTCGGGGATTTATTGTGTATCTGTGGAAAGTGGAAAATTAGTGGGTCTGTGGGAGTGGTTCATATTGCTACAGATAATAAGTGACTATAAAGCGTATTTTTATCAGGAGGATGCTAGTTTCTCTGTCCATTAATGAAGTTTTATGACGATAATTCTGAAATTGATTAACTTTTTTCACCATATAGTTCAATTAATGTGAACATCTATTACGTTGTATACCATAAGGTGTACTACTATAAGTTGGCTATATTATTAGTAAAAAAAGGTTCAAGCCGAAAAACAATAAATTTCTGTCACCTGATTAATGCACCACACGCCAGGCGTTGCCAGCTCCATGCTTGTTGATCTTTTCTTGCCAACCGATCCAGTTCTTCCACTTTCCGTCTATCATGATTCCCGCCTCATCCAAGTAGGAATCATCACCGGAGTCAGATAGAATCTGGATCTGGATTTCCTCGTTGGGGTTGAACTTGGTGTGCCTACAAGATTCAAACGTATTGGTATTACTCTGGATGTACTGTTGATTTCTGTCTGGAGAAACGAAGGTGGCCCTTACGGTTTCACAATTGGTGACGTCATAGTTGTAGTTTCCGTTTTGTCCTTGTCGGACTCCGATCCTCAGCTTTCCAGATGTGTAGGCGTACTTTCTGTCAGAGACTTTGATACGAAACTTTTCGATGAGCATTTTCTCCGGCTCTGAAAAGAGTGATGCTGGATAAGAATGAAATGAATTATTATATGATACTTTAATAGTAATACTTTGTCTTGTCCAATGTTGTTGAGTTAGTTTCACAGTGATTCGTTATAGATCAATGCCTCTGCAGCCCCGACGCAATGAATAATTATCAGTTTATGTTCTTGGTTCTTAAAATACCATTAACCGAATTTTAGATAAATTATTGCCGATCCTTACGGCCTTACCTCTCACACATACGTTTTTCTTACCCAGGAAGGTTGTTGGATTAAATGAACCCGCTTGAATATCCCACTTGTTTTCAAGGTATTGTTGGTACTCGGCTCCTTTGGCAGGGTTCACTGCTTTCACCAGATCCCACATTAACCCCAACTGGAAATCGAATGGATAGAGGTTTTGATCAGTAATTGTGTCATCCCATTCTGCCTGAATTTCCGATACACTTGTGCTGTCAGATCCGGAAAAGTCATGTCCTAACCACACTGTTGGGTCTCCACCTTTCGCTGACCAAGCAAGGCTCATCTCTGCGTTAGAGTTAGATTCACGCGTCGTGATTCCGACGGAAAGCTCAGCGGTGACTCCCATCAGATCCGTTCCGTAAGAAGCCTGCAGCTCAGACGTGATGCTGCTTACATCGTCCGTTTCCATCGCTTGCATCGTGTATGATTTCCTGACTTCTCCGCCAAGTTTTAGGTTGGTGGCATAAAAGCTTCCAATCAGTCGTTCTATATCTTCACAAGGCAATGCCATCACAGCAGCTTTAAAGTTGTCAGTCAGGAAATTTTGAGGGAAGGTTCGGAACTGATGTTTCGATGCTACCGAATACTTTATGGCTTTAATGACAGAGTCCATCCGGACGGTCTTGATGTTCTTGTTTGACGTCTGACTGACCTCCATGCTTGCTGCAGCAGAGAAAGCCCCATAGTAGCCCTCCAACGATACGGAGGTAGCAAACGAGTTTGCTGCCGTGGTTTCGCTGTCAGAATATTCGAACTCAGCATCCATTTCAGCATCTGAGCTGATTGCGATGAACTCGTCACTATCTGGGATTTCGAAGATGACATCGCCCCGTGACAAGTGGTCTGGAGAGTCGGGATCTACCACGTAGCCGTAGAGAATAGACTCCCAAACTTCCTCATTTTGAATTGAAACACTGAAATGTGAAATGGACTTGCCTAAAACTACAAGTTAAAAAGTTATCCGTACGTCAATTTTCTCATCTTTCATGCCAATTCAAATTAAATGGTTGGAACTATTTCGCTTTAAAACTAAGGGATCGATTCAATTAAAACTCTAATTTTGGTATCAGTGGCTCATTTTTTACCACGATATATTATCTTAGATCATCTGATTTTTAAAAATTGTTAAAGAAGAAATACTTGAAACTGAAAGTGTTATATTTCCTGTGAGTTTGCACTAAAATTACCGCAGATACGGCCACGAAAATTAATGATATAATTTCAACCATCATCTATAACGTACCTTGTCCCCCCATTAATGACGCAGAGAATCACGGCAGTCAGGAAAACACCGCCAGCCATCGAAGGTGCGATTACAAACACCTACCTGTGTGCTCCTCAACAGTCTGACTTCAGTTCACTATTATTATAACAGGAGGTTTACGGCACAGTTTCTTTTAAGAAAGAAAAAGTTATACAGGGGATTATGGAAAACGTTGTTAACCAAATTATTGAAAGTATCATTTCTACGACAATTACAGGCACACGGCTATGGGATGCGCTGATTCAGAGATCAAAGACGGACAATTGTGACCAATGCATCCACAAGAGATCCATTATAGAACTAACCGTAACTGTTTTCGTCGGCTGAAACAAGGGCTCAGCAGTCAGTACTGCAATGTCATTGTCCACTTGGTCGTTACTCAGTCTTCTGACAGTTTTTAGTTCGCTTCATTCCGCATTCGGAGTGGCTAAAGCCAAAAAGCAAAATGTCAACTTTCAGTTTCAAAAAGCTTTGCACAGCATCCCGTGCGATCGTGCTATACTAAGTATATAGTGCTGCGACTAAATATTGTGCAAATTTTCTCGTAAATTCAGAGAAATTAAAGCATTAATAGGACCATATGGCAATATATAGGAGGGAGGATGAGGCTCTGACCGGCTGACCCTGATCCAACACCCAGAATTTAATGGGCAAAAGATTTTAGAACGGCCCGGCCTCTGACATTTCGAACGAATGGTTAAAGTGGCCCAGACAAAGTGTTACCAATTTTGAGTCTACCATTTTGACCAATTTAGCAGTTATGCCTAAGGTAATGGTCATGCTAGAGATATCGAATGCTCCTGCAAATATCATACTTGGGTACCGGCTCTTCCGTTTTTGTAACAATGCGTTCTTTCTTGATTTCTCGGACGAAGCTGCACTGGTTATTGAAATCCAGCCAAAGTGGCGAAGTTATTTTAATAAGAACCTTACTTGATGTGCAATATCCGGTTAAAAATGAGAACTTGTCCTCTGGAAGCTTATATCGCAACGCCAAAACATTTTCAGTCTGCTATTTTTCTGTTTCAATGTCTGTAGCCTCTTCAATCTCTAAAAAAAGCCGAAATTGTCAGTTTGTCAAATAAGACTAATCCCTAGTATCGTTTTGAGCAAATTTGTCTACCGACCCAACTAAAAAGACAAACTTCCCTTCCTATTAAGATAAGTTTTGATATTAAACTCACAATTTTGATCTGCATCTGTTTTAAACTTGACCTATCATTTTCCTTCTATCATTGATCGCTCTTTTATTGGCCTAATGTCATTGGTGGTAAAAAGAAGAGAGTGAACAATATTTCGGCTTTCACTTGAAGTGTTCATACCGCGCCGCACCGTCTTCCATGCCTGGTTCTTAGTCGATCAAAGTGAAACTGATACTTGAACAGCGGTTTACGGCGACTAGAGACGATTGTAAACAGTGCAATTCCAGCTTAACTAGAAACTCTCAGAATATTGGATTTGCTGCTATTCAGTTCCAGCTTGACTAGAAACCCTCAAAATAGTCGAATCACTGTGGTTAGGAGATTTGATTGTGTGAATGTGTGTGAAGAAACAGATATTCATGGCACCATCAAAGCTTAACATGGACATAATCATACTATCATTATGATATTGATTTAAATAAATGTAAAAGTTTATGATTATACTAATTCACCATCTTGATCAGTCGCGCGTTAGACTTAGTGTAGCTAGGACTTAGGTTTCGTTGAATTATGAAGGGCTAATGTACATTTAGATCACCAATCTATCCGATTTATCTCAATTCGATTGATACAACTACAATTTCCTCACACAATATCTATCATCATATATCCTTCATTGATCTACAATGATCACCTATTAAAATACAAACCTATTTAATAATCAAGATCATCAGGATAATTGCAACTTTTCTTTCCTTTCATCTGCATACAGTTGTTCTCTCTCAGCCACCCCTCCTACATCGTAAGGGGATCCGGCCTGGGGTAAATTTCACTATCCAAATTAAGTACATGATATTAATATTTCATAAACCTCATTTTAGTTGGCCTTGATTTGACGGCCCACGCCCCCTATATTATATTTATAGTGAAACGTCCCCGCCGTTCCATTAAGCCACGGCAAACAAGCCTGCTGGTAATGTTATTCTGTTATGTGTTTTCGAGTGATAACTGTAGGATTCTAACTACGAAAGGAATGATCATCCCCTTTATGTTTAGAGAACGTATCTTCTGTTTAAAGAACATCTCTTACACTACGCTGGAATAAATCCTTGATTAATTGCCTAATTAGTTAAGTTTTATTTTATAAGATTGCTTATTTAATTTAATTCTGATATAATGTGGATCACAGAAATTGGTGGACTACCTCAACATTCTCAATTGCCAAATGTTATCTCATTAATTTCGTTTCTTTTCTTTCTTAAATTTAAAGATTAATTTAAGGGCATCATTTTGGATGAGCTACGTCTGGTATCCGAAATAAGGATAAAGATTTGTTAACAGGTCAGTGCAGCAAAGTGTAACTTCAGGCCGATTCTAGATTCACATATGTTTCATTACTACTGTACCACTTACCAGGGCCCAGACTACTTATAACAAATTTTTGATTAGCTTGGCCATCTGTATCGTGGTTAACTGGGTCTACAGTAATTTACATAATGAAGAATCTATTACTCTTTCCAATTCCATTACAGAACTGAAAACTCTAGCCGAAGATTGTGGCTACAAACCCTCCAAGTGACACCGACTTACTTAAGTTTCCAAGATAAGTTATCATCATAGCTCCCTAGCCTCTCTGTTACCGATGCATCAGCGGTTTGGTCAGGTGGAGAAATCCAATATTCAATTACCACCCAGCCGTTGAAAAAAACATCACTCTTAATCCCAACTCTTCAGACCGCTGTTGTGGGATTAATATAATACTAGTTATTAATGGTTTCTCCATCTTCGTGTATTCTATTGTTTGCTCCATTCATTGTTGAAAAGATCCGAGCACCGTCTTTTCTTCACAAAGCTGGACATTGGGCAGAATAATTCGTTGTAACAGGTTTCCTTTTCTCTGGACACTAATTCTTGCACAGCTGTGCTTAATTGTCTGGATACATGATTATTTTATACAATCCGGTTACGGCTCGTAAGCCGCATCGTGTATTTATCACAAGATAAGTCAATCTATTTTAATCAGGTTAACTAGACCGCTCCTTCTAAATCTTCTGGTTTTGCGTGATCTGCGGTGCCGATATAGGGGCTTGATTTTGATAACTGGCTGAAATTTTTGTAAGATGGACGACTGGAGGTACTGCGAAAAGTTCCTCAAGAATTTTAGGGTTAAATTGATTGAGTGATTAGGACTTTTAAACCACCTCCTAACACGAATTGCGGCCGCCGCTACGATGTGATAAGCAACTGCTTGGACTTTTCTTTGATCGTTCCTAAGATTAAGAAAGGTTAAAAACACGGCGTGACACTGATTTGATTAAGTGCTACTAGTGCTGAATGATTGATATACAATCTCGACAGAATGCCCTAAAGAAACGAATGCTGCTGATTTACAGGCATTAAATATACTGGGGTAACACAGGTGCATTAATCACCTATGGGTATCGGGATTTTTTTTCGAATATCACAATTAATGGTAACAGGATACCATTCTTCGCAATAATAGCGTTGTTCCAGTATTGGGTAGTTGGCCTGAGTTTGGTATTGACGATAAGTAGTATTGTAACTTTTTGAGGAGTCCTGTGTCCATGAATTAACTTTTCAATTTTGTTGATGGTCAATGACCATTGGGTATAGACTATTCAACATTGGAGATAACCTAGTTAGTCGATCTTGCCTTGATGAAAAATGATCCCCAATCCCATTTGCTATTGTTAAATTCATTCATTAGAATATCAGAACTTGACGCAGTAGATATTATTATTAAAATCGCCAAAAAGTGAAATTAGTCATAAGCGTTTTTAGAAATGAATGATAAGTACCAATTTCAAATGATTAAGGTCCATGATGACTCGCTCCTCCGCCCCAACCCCTCCGCCCCCGCTATTATATAGCTAAATAATTCAAGTTCACTGGCTCAACGCCGTTAAACTGACTCTCTTAACTGTCTGACTCCAACCTCCAGGAATTCCAATGCAATCCAACACCACAACAACAATCCCCACGACACCCGCGATCTCTACTGAAGGTAAACGGACTGTACCGCGACACGGACTGTACCGCGACACGGACTGTACCGCGACAGATGTTGTCAGGAAGCTTTGTCGCGGAACAGTCCGCTCAACAGACACTACCGCGACACGGACTAAACCGCGACAATCTAATTTACATTGTCGCGGTACAGTCCGCTCAACAGACGCTACCGCGACAGTGCAGGGACTGAACCGCGACAAGCCTAACTATTGTCGCTCAAAACCTGTCGCGGTACAGTCCGTGTCGCGGTACAGTCCGTGAATCTCTACTGAATTTGGGATTGACAGCGAAGCAGTTTCCTACATCTGTGCGGCGTTTCTCCTGGTAGTTCTCGCTTCTTCCCTCATCGGAGATCCCATCATTTTAGCAGCGTCCCTTCAACCAAGCGGTATACGATTAAACGTGTTCATAGTCACGGTTATGCAGCACATAGCTGTATCTGACCTAATATCTTGCTTCTCCTTTGCTCTTCCCCTAGCAGTGAACTTGATCGCTAACAAATGGTTGCTAGACGGAACTCTGGAATATATCCGGCTGTATGTTGACGCTGCAGTCTTCGGAGCTAACACGATCCTTATCAGTCTACTTAGTGCCTGCAAGTGTCTCCTGCTGAGAAACCCAGCTCATGTTCACAACTGGACAGTTAGAAGAGCTCACATCACATGTGCTATTATCTGGTTTATTGCCAACTTTTTCCCGACCCTCTATGCTGGCCTTGGTCAAATGGACCGCCTGAAATGGGTCAGCATCATCGCGTCTCCGTTTGATTATCTTGCTTATTTCCGGATCGCAGTAACCCAAATTCTTCCAGCTATGATAATGCTGGTATCAACATCTCTGATACTTATCTATCTGGTCCAGGCCAGAAAGATCGCCAAGCGGGGCGGCGGTAAAAAGCGGCTCCAGGGCGTTGCCACAGTGGTTGTCACGGTAACGGTATACTGCATCTCCACGATACCGACAACCTGGTCCTACATATACGGCTACGTGGACCGTACAGCGGAGATGATAGTCCTCTCCTGGTGCTCCACCTTCTTCACCGGTCTGAACATCATGTCCCATTTCTACATCTACTATCTTACCATCCCTAGCTTCAGAGAGTTTGTCAGGGTTCAAGTCCTAGGTCGGGCCCCTGGTGTAGGGCCCTTCCCTGATGTTTCTCTTACTGCTGATCACAGAGATGATGATACACCACGGACCTTGTTCGCCAGGACTAAATCTCAGCTCACTCGAGTCTTATTGGTAGTCAAAAGTTGATCAGAATTGGTTAATTTTACTCGATTATCAGACAAGTTTTCCACGTTCAAATGAGGTTTTTTACTCTTCAGTGCCCAGAATGTGTCCAGTCGAGTTGAAAGAGAAATTGAGTATATTTTATTTGAGAATTTTAATTTTTAGAATTTTAATTTTTAGGTGATTATGGTGATTATATGCTATGGGCTCTTTCATATTCATCTTTATATGCAACAATGTAGTTTTTTCTAAATTGTTTATATCGTAATTTTGTCGTAACCTACATGACAATGGTATGCAAAATCATGTAATCTCGTGTAATGACACGTAAAAAATCTAGATAGATGGGAGCAAGTAAACCAAGAAACCACTGATTATAATTTCAATCACAACTTCTAAGAAATGATTGTAGAAACAACCTTCGATATGTCCTGGAAGAGAGCTATATAGAGTTCCCTTGGATGTTTGTATCAACATGTAGTTTACAGTATTTTATTATTTTCACGTATTACCGTATCTCTTATTCCGTCAATTTAAAATACACATGTTTTAGAGAAGACTCCACCAGATAAGAAAACGGGGGTAAAGCTAGCAGGATCAGTGAACGTCTGAGGAGAATAGTTTTCGAGGAGGGGTTACAAGTCGTTTCAAACACTTGATAGCGTTACTCCACAGTAGTCGTTCTTACCTAACTCCTGGCGACTCAATCCAGCCCCAACTATACCACGCTATATGATAAAAGGGTTATTGCCTCTGACTTAGTATGAGAGAGAAAAGAGAAGTCCTTAGAGGACGAAAACGAGATTTGGCAAGCAATAATGCATTATGATAGAGGGAGCCCTGTAACAAAGGTTTCACCAACTGTTCCAAATCGGTTTCCATTCGTTATTACTTATAGTTATCGCTTACTTGCCCCGGTGCTCCATGTGGTCATCTTTAATGTCGACTGTCAAGTGGTAAGTTGGAAGTGGCGGAGTGGGATGAACAAATTCATCCACTGACACGCTCATTCCATCAACCAACTTGAGCTGCGAGAATCAGGTATCACGGCAACAATCTCTAACCCACTCACCCCGCCCACCAACCCAGCATTTGTTTTGTTGGAAGCTCACAAAATAAAGATATCTGGGTTTTGTGGTAGAATACTACGTTAATACATCGTTGCAGGGTGTCCCATTGTTATCTGGCTTTTTGTATAAATTTACCACGAAAATGCACCCTAAGGCTTGTGTGGGAAACGGCATTGTATGGCGAATTTGGCGGTAAGGTTGAGCACAAGTGAAACTAGTGTATTTTCAAAGTGGAATTAGTAATATTTCATTCTCATCTCGGGACATAATCACACTGAAAAATTGTCTAAAATTTAAAAGAATGTACAAATCAATAAAATTCACTAGAAATCTGTGCCCTGTGACACATAAAACTCATATCTAACTAAGATAAAAAATCTTATAAATTTCTACAAAAATAAAACTGACAAATTTACACAAATTCAATGAAATACAAAATTTATTCATTTCAAAATATTAAACTGAAATCTAATAAACACAATTCACGAAATTATTCAAAACGTATCCGGTAAAAAATCAAAAATTCATGAAAATCGAAAATAGAATGCAATAGAAAAGAGAAGCTTGAACACAGTTTATTTAATAAATTGTATCACTTCTTGTCTGAATCTATTTCTGACAATTTGATTGCAATATAAACTTTACATCAAAGTATCCTATACTTGGAGTAGAAAGCAGACTGTAGGAAAGGGAGTTAATTGGAGCTAATATTATCTCTCAGAACTAATAGCAATTTATGTGTTTAAAGTTACCAACTTTCAGGATAGATGCCCCGAAGAAACGTTTAGATCACCTACTTTCATCGTTTGAAGAAGAATTAAGCTTCGATTTACGATAATCACGTTGACTATTCAAGCTGATATTGATACAGATGGAGACACTTCAAAAAAGAACTGTGAGTTTTGTTCGGTAGATTTTTGGTCTGTTGTTGCTGAAAGTGTTGTTAGAGTTTTGTTGTCATTCATTAGTTGTAGCAGTTTTTGCGATTAAATAAAAACATTGGCTGGTAAGTGGTAATTACGAAAATTGGGTCAATTTTTTTCTGATTTTTTTCAAAACTTTTTAGATTGTCCATAATTGTTCAAAGACAAGGAAAAAAGAATATATTGGAGGTCGGAAAATACTTTTCCTGGTATCGAATCTAACAATTAGTTAAGTAGGACTGTGACAAATTTTTCCGATTGAATGACCACCCAAGCATTTTCTTGACGCCCCAATGCCCTTGTCGGGAGTGAATGATTCCGGACCTAGCCCTGTTTTGTTTCCCCAATTGAAACTTCAAATTACAGCAAATTGCTTGTGCTTCGAGAAATCGTTCTTGCTTACGGGGCGACTCTGTAAAACGGGATCGTACTTTTATCGTCTATTCGCCACATAGAGAACAAGGATTATCCTTCCATAGACTCATCTCCTCCATTAACTAATCGCTTGTTGATGGGGCCTTTTACCCATTCCGTTAGGCTTGGATCATTCAACATCCGGGACACAAACCAATTGATTACGGTCTAGTCTAGCCTTCCATAATTGCGCCCCCATCGCAACAGATATTTGTAAATCCAAGGGCAACTAAGTCCCAGGACTGATAAAGCAATCACAGGATCCAGATCACCGTGAAATCTTGATATCACATAATTGGGGGCGTCGCTTCTTACGACGGTTTCAGATTGATATGGAAATTGACTGGGGATTCAGTGAAAAACTGAATGTAATAGTTTACAGTAGACAAGCACGAAAATGTTGCGATGTCTTTTGTCCGGTACAAAAAAGAGCTGTCCTTTTAAACGGAACTTGGCCATGAATCAGGCTTTATTTCGAACTTCGTATGTAGGGCTAATTGACGAAATTAGTCTGCTGAGGAATGCATGACCAGAGTTTTTGAGGCAGGCTCAGTCTATTTGCAAGAAGGGCATTACTGCAGATGATCTATAGGTTAAGTTTTTAAAGGCTGATGTGATCGGACCGTCTTCTCCAATACTATGTGTTTTGTGAAGCTGACGATATCGCTTGCTCTGCACTTCCGATAATACTTTCTTCATATTTGTCGCGCCGCTCGCCTGAAATATATGGCAATAGTATTGCTTAAACTCGTCCTCCTTCTTGTTGTGACGGAGGTTTCTGGCTCAGAGATATTTAATCGAAGACTAGGGGGCAGGAGACTGGGAAGGTATGTTTTAACCTGTTCGTTAATTTCAGAATATTTGTCGTAACATTGTTCTGAGGTGTTTCGTTACGATTTTCTTTCAAGGTAATGTTCCGATTTAATCATTGAAAATTTAGGATTGTTCATGTAGCATTTCTCATTGAGATAGCCTCTTCAAGTTCATTGAATTTAACGATGAGGTTCAACTTTCGACGTTGCAATGCCAGAATTGAAGACGAAACTGCCACATGCCACATCTTTCAATACACACTGATTAGTCATCTTCTTACAACAATGGCCAATTGGATTTTAGAACAATTTTAAGTCGGACCCTCCTATGATATAATCCAAAAGTTCCTGTTTGTCTTCTACTTGGTTTCTCAACTGTGTCCGCATCTGCTAGAATTCCAGTCCCTTTGCAACGCCCGATCTAACTGGCTTCCTTGTCTGTAAAGGAGAAGATCCTATCGGTATCCCACCAGGGTAAAAAGCTGTAAATAAAAAGCAGATTTTCGTCTTTTGTTGGCCTCTTCTCCCCTATTAAGCTTCATCTTTAGATCAATCTCCGACTTTGGACACCAATGCTTCTTTTTAAAGATTTTTGCTCGTTCAGACCAGCTTTATGGATTGGTAATCGATTTCTTTCTTTAATGTCGCCGATCGGCCAGCCCTGGGACGTAAAAGATAAGCATTCCATAGCAATGGAATCAAAGAGGTGCACCTACAAATGGATAAATCCCTTCATCTGCACGCATGGTAATGGGGTCCATATGTTTATTAGGGTAGAGATCTAGAACTTTTTACAAAGATGTGAAGTCGTAAAAATATCATTGACATTTGGTATGATTTATGGAAGCAAAACTAAATTTTGGCCTACGTACGTACTGTACGTCGATAGAAAATATTGTTCGATTAATAACAGAGATCAAAATCGCGAAACGAAAGTCAACTGGTACTTAATTTGTGAAAACACTAAGCCATTACAGTGATGATGAAGAAATCCGTGAGTCCAACTCATATGAAAGTCCCACAGATGCGGGTGAAAATTGGAATCTGTTTGTAAGACGGTAAGAAAGTGATCCTACTGATCTATAGTACGGTGGGCTGATTAATGTTCCCTCTTATCGTTTTGCTCAAAAAATATTTTCTAATCTCTCAAGGCAGATGTTTTTTTGCACGATCCAAAGAGCTTTCTGTGTCCACTATTTTGTTTCAGCTGCTTTTTATTTTTGGGCTGCAGCTGATTATTGTCATTTGTCAACGTGATAATGGTTTTTACTTTTAGTTTTAGGTCTACCCTTTGGCTTTACGAATTAACGATGGAATCCTTAGTCCTGAAAAAAATCGTTCAGAAAATCTCTGAAACGCCGTTTTTTCCTCCCGACAATTGATTTTTTCCGTATTCTTATGTCCACTATTTGGTATCCTTTGTTCCACTGTCACATCTCGCCTACCAGGAAGCAGGTAGGACTCCATCAAATATGTGTTGCATATTGATAAGCTGGGCTCTAATGGGGGGCTAAGTGGGTTGCATTCCCGCCCCGTAATTGCGCTGCATGACAACGATTACTCCGGGACACGACAAAGTCACGCCCTCGCGGGACGAAAGCAGTCTCTTCGCTCCGAGCTCCTCCGTCTATGACATCGTCAAAAATGGGTTTAAGTCTCGGTTTCGGTAATAATTTGTCTATTTCTATCCATCGATTATTCAGATTCAATCGATTGGCGGCAATCAAAGTAATGGTCGGGTGCTTTGGGTTAAATGAAACAAAGCAAATGGTGTTCTGCAATGATGCTGTTTAATTGCAAATCGAATGGTCGATTTTTCACCAAACTATTAATCTATTCCAAGTGCGATTAACTTAGTGATGAGCAATTAAGTGAGCTATAGACTATAAGTATATTGCAACAACTTCAGTAGTCATGACTCATAATCATCCTCAGTGAGAAAAAATAGAGACGTCTGGTGCACGGTGTTGTTAAAAGCACGATTTCTAATTGAACCCATCAGATTAAAAACCAACTTAAGTCAATTCTTGAAGATAAGTTGATGCCAATTAACGGAAGAACCATTTCTGTGGCGTTTTATAGACGGGTCGCCCTGCACAGAGTAAAATGACCGTTACGGTTCCTTGATGGTGAGTTTGAAGCAGAAAATCCACAGCAAATTAGAAGAGCATGCACGATGAGCCCTTTCCATTCTGGCAAAAAGTTTAGATTGATGTTTTTCAGCGTCACCTGCTACAATTAAAGCATCTAGCAAGAAATGTCGTCTTCATCACGAAAATTAATCGAGCTTAGCCTTCCAAGAATATGCATGAAAGATTTGATGATTTTGATCGATATTGAAATTGGAATAATTTTCAGCAATCAGCTTGCATGATAGATTTTGAACTTCTTAATGATCCAGGCACGTTATAATACGGGAGTTCAGTTTAATGCAACGGTAATTCCGACCGCAAGATTAGTCTACATCTGTTCAGAGTAGTTTCATGGGTACCGTTAGAGAAGTTCCTCGCTCTGGGAATCGTGGGTAGGATAAGTTATGAGGGTAGCGAGAGAGAATTGGGCTTGGTTGGAGGACGGCAATGACATATGGACACTCAAAATACCGCGTGTCATTTCTAATTGTGTCATAAGCTGCTTAGTGCTTATTATGGGTTAGGGTTATATATTTTTCCCCTCAAATGAACTATTAATCCATTTCATTTTACTTTGATGAACGTGGTCCCAAAGAATATGAATCAGATATGGTTTCACGGAAAAATTTGAATAAACAGCCGTGCGAACTAATTTGAAATTTTCTGTCGCCTTCGGCACTTTCAAAGAAGGATAAGTTTCTCTGAAGCCATGAGCCTTTCAAGTTTACTAACGATAGCCACGCTTGTGATACCACTTACCGCCATTGTTTTGATGCTGATGAAGTGGAGAAGCGGATGTTATAATATGATGAAACCAGTTTGATCATGCCGCATAAAATTGAACAGAACTCCTCTTTGAACGAGGAAGAAGATCGCTCAAGCAAAAGCAGAATTTAGCACCCGGAGGTGCTTTTTGGCCCTTCAGGGAAACTCTTTCGGCTTTTTCTCCATTTTGGGCGTAGACTTTAAGTCTCAGTTCGCCTTTTGATCTGAGAAGGAAAAATTTTATCGAAATATTAATAATGTATCACGGAACTGCTCACGGAAAATAACTCTGACGATTTATCTGATCATGATGACCAAGTCAAAGAATTTGAATTTTGGTGCTAAAATATGAAACCGTTGGGTCATATATGTAATAACTCTGCCATCAGCTGTACCTTCAGAATGAGGAAGAACTAACACATCAAGTTGTCGTGGACTGCAGTACTCAGTAGATATGATCGAGTATAAGATTAAACAAATTACAGTCTAGCTTTTTTACGTCATAATGACGGATGGTAATAGAAAAGAGATCACAAATTGACATCTTTCTTTTATGAAAAAAGATACTAGGAACCGATTGAAATGTAGACCTTCCCCGTGTCATTTACTCAAATCTTTACTATTATTCGAGCAAAAATAAGGTTTATTCTTTTGGAAGCAGACTCTAAATTCTGCCAGATTTATTTTCGTCAGGATTACTTTTTTGTGCTTTGACGCCTCTAAAATTAGGCGAAGACCCCTTTTTCATAAATTTACTCACTCAATTTTAAAGATCTTTGCACTTATGGATTTGCATTATTGAGGATCCCCTGTAAAAATTACTTTCGGTCACTAACTGGCACTAGCTGACGCCCAGTTGGCAGACAATTCTGAAGAAGCTCGACTTTGCCGAATGCCGAAAATTTAGTTTAAGGCACATCGATCGATAATTTTTTTTGTAATAGTAAAACGATCCTGGGTGAAAATGTTATTTATTTCAATAAATGTAAACGACGCGTACATCCTCCCTGCTGGCTGATCAATAACAAGCCCAAATACAACAGAGGGGACCTAGTTTCTGCGAACTTTTGGTCGAATTCAGAAAATTTAGTGTGACCGTGGAGAAATATTCCGATTTGTTTGCAGTGTCAACGTCATGTAGGGTTTCTGTAAGGAAATAGTCAAATATGGTATCTCCCCGAACTTGGAGTTCAGCAGAATATTCCCTAGCCGCCCCATTTAAGAAGGCTCAAAGATTGTCTATCTTCCATCTCCGATAAACCAGACATGACCTTCTTATCCGCTGACATTTTAAAGCGCCTTTAAGATCCGCCTCCCGTTATCAAACAGAAATGTCGTGAGCATGCTTGTCATTGACCCTCGCCATAGCTGCCAAGGTAAAACGCGGCCAAGCGTGTAGAGAGATTTAATGCACCTTTCAGTTAAAATTTCAATTATCGTACCACTTCGTGCCACGGGACTGTAACCTTTCCACTTGGAAAGTAACCCCGATGAACCCAATTCAACATACCTATCACCAAACTGCTATGGATTTTGCCCCTCGGTATGCTCAAAGCCAAATTCTTTTGTGGAAATCATTTGATTCACAAATCACATATTAAATTCCGGAAAGATAATAAAAATTTCTATCGATTCACCTTGTAGCTTCCTTAAAACGTAAGTGAGACTGAGCCCGGTTTTAACAGTTTCGTTCATCAAGCTGACGATAATGCGTCTAATTTCCCTCCCGGGTAGAAATCAGCTGGAAGGAGGTTCGGTTTTTGAGCCCGACCCCCTTGAACATTCTCGGCCCCTCTCCGCTTCGCTATCGGCTATTTCTGTAACAAAAGTTTTATTAAGTATTCTCAGTTCTTTGTTGAAACGCGGCCCACACACCGTAAGATCGTCAGAACATCTTTGAAGATGTCAACGAGCTTTGAAGTTCGGAGGATAAAGCCCAGAAATGTTTCCAGTAGCCCTGCTGCCATCCTGCATGCTTCGTCAATTTTAATTTTAGGTCCCTGCGTAATGGTTGTGATCTTTTGGGAGGGTACCGACCGCGTGAATGAACAAGTTCATGACTTTACTTCCAATTTGCTAACGTCTCGAGCTTTGCAGGAAGCTTTAGACGTTCATTGGAGTATGACTAAATCTTTGATAGGCTAAGTAGTGCCGCTTTAATGCTAACAGCGCACCCCTTATTTGTTTTTGCGCAAATTAAATGCGTGTTATGATTGCATGAAGATGGATTCTGACTAATGGGTCGCATCACGTGACTGAACTTGAGAATTAGTGACGGAACCGGGGGGTGTTACCGGGCCCTCATATGAGCTCATCAGTACTTGCTTTTTGTCACCAGGGAGAAGCCATGATGAACTTCTGATGTCACGGCACGTGACTCCCTGAACCCACTTCCACTCGGGGAACCCGCCACCCTTTCTCTCCTTCTCCCGAACTGATTTTTTTAATGTTTACCGTTACTACAACCCTCCTTCTCGTATAGTTTGTTTGGTAACAGTAATTAAATGTTTATACTTACCGTACTTAAATTTGTGCAGTAATTTGGGCTAGGAAGCGGGGATTTTGATAATCATTTCACACACGTCTTGTCACAACCGGCAGCAGGATAACGCAGTGCTCTCAAAGGCAGGAATGCGGACCACGTGACTTAACACGTGACACCTATAATCGATCTGAGATATTGTGCCATACAGGATATATTAGACTAGACCTATTAAGCCACTTAATGCAATAATCAATATAGGGGCAAGATAATTGCAGTGCATGCCACCACCACACATATAGTTTTTTATCTATGAGGACCTGAACAATATCTTGCGCGTCCAAAAATCTTCCCCACCAATCACTTATCTGTAACTTGTTTACCGTGCACAAATTATTATATGCTTTTGTCAAACTTCGTTATGCTTGCTTGCTCTCTCCTGGTCGAGAACGTGCCACTCGTTAGCTCCTTTTTACCGGGAAGGACGGTTGCCCCAGAAACGCTCTCCCCCCGCTATGCTGACCCGAGGATTACGGTTCAGTGGGGTACCTACACCACCCACCCTCCAACTACCAAGAGGTAAGGAAAAGTCCTCGCCACCACCGCCGACTTTGCGTTCTGCTGAAAGTTTTCACTTTGGCTGGACCTGATCAGGGGAATTAGCAATGTCTCTCGGTCACTGACCTTCTTAATGGTTCTTCGGGGTTCCCATGTACTTTTAACAACTGTTGATTGTGTTAGGGAGATTATTTTTCGGTAAATCTTGAAATTGGACCGTTCAAAGGGTCTGAGTTAGATTCAATTGGCGAATTATTCTTATTTCCGAGCGACTTTCTTGGTTCGATCGTTAATCACGAATTCAGAGGGAGGATGTTTCACATAATAAACGTTTTCGGAACGTTTGATCTTTGCACTTTGATCATGATGCCTATCTCCTTTTTTACTTGAAAAAAGCCCTGCACGAAACTTCATTCAATGTCCTGCATTTCTCCCGTTTGCCCGTTGAAAACCTACTTTCTTTATCGATGTCGATCTTGCTAAATCCTAATAAACTTTTCGCTTTCAGTCCAGTTGGAGAGACGACGAGAAGTATGGGACTACCAACAGAAGCTTGTCAGATGGTGAACGGTTTAACCCGAAAACAAAAGGCCGTGTGTGCGGAATCCCCCGCACTAATTCCTGTTATCCTCCAGGTGCTTTACCCGCTCTTGATCTGCACCATTTTCATACTCCAAAAACTCGCTCAACGTTCTGTTTCCATCGACAAAAATAATTACTAAATAAAATATATTTCAATCATTATCCATTCGTGTTCTTACTTAGAGTTTTTATGCTGAATAAACCCTGAATCCTTACATAAACGTTGGTATCAATGATTTGTTTTAGGGCATCAACAAGGCGATTAAAGAGTGTCAGAAGCAATTCGACAGTCGGCGTTGGAACTGCAGCTCGTTTGACGTTAACGTTGTTTTCGGGAAGAAACGAAAACCTCAGTTGCCAGGTTGGCCACGGAATGAGCTAGTTTCGCTATCTAACTTGCTCTTCGCTTATGACTGATTTATTCTAATTTTTAAACCGCCCCTTTTTAAACATTCTGGAATTTCCTTAAGAAGGGAAATTTAGAATGCTCCTTTCTGATTAATTTCTGATAGCTTGGATTGTCATTAGTAATAATAATGTTAGGATGTATTGAAAATGAAAGTGACTTGTGATTAATGATTGGCGACTCAAAAATCTAAATTCATGTCCGACCATCATAAGTTAAAGCTATGGCTGCGATAAGTTGTATATTACTATCTCTAGATGCTTCAATCCCCTTACTTCAACTCATAACCTAGCATATGCCGCTATTTGAACAATTAGTGAAAACTTTCTAATACTCGGTCTCCTAAAACCGAAAATAAAAAACACACCACTCTCCAGGAACAAAAGAAAGAGCGGTCATCCACGCGTTTGCCAGTGCAGGAGTAGTCGACGTTGTGGCCCAGTCCTGCTACGCGGGGAATCTCACCGCCTGTGGGATGTGCCCCTCTCCTAACGCCCGGAGTATGGGACCCAACAATCAGTGGGGCCTCTGTAGTGATAATATTGTGGTGAGTAAAGTGGTCGCATTGTCGCAACCCTCATCGTGGTTCTGTGAAATCTTCTGGCTTTTGATTCTAAATCTAATTTGCATTTTGCTCCATTTTTGTAAATTTGCCGGCTTTTTCCAGTGAAGCATTTTAAATTGATAGTCAAAACTTCATGGCCGTTTTATTTGCAAATGTCGCTGTCTTGCAGAAATTTTCTTCTCTTCGCCCGAGAATTTTCACTCGCATTTTTTTGCTAGTGTCAACAGTCTATTTGATGATGCTTTTACCCTAATTCTAATTGATTAAAACTGGGATCCTTTGGTTTTTGTCTTTCTTGATAACAAATCCAGTTACTATGACGATCAAAAATACGAAATATTTAATCTTAAAACGGTGAATAACAACTTTCGGACGTTTTCGGCTATATAACGGTGCTTCGCTTTTCTGAATTTGTTGTTTTTAGTTTCCGCCTCTAATCAAAGTTTACTATTTTGTAATTTAGAAATCTCGCGGTTTTATTTCACAAACGTGTCCTAAGTCCTTACAAGGATCCACTCTCTCTTTTACAGGACAGCGCCACGTTCGCTAAGAGACTGTTGGATGCAAGAGAAAACAGCTACACTCCTCTCTCCGCACTCAACCTTCACAACAATCACGTCGGCAGAGAGGTTGGTTTCATCCACTCATCCACTTTTACTTTTCTTTCCTTCCCTTGTTGGTCTAAAGTCCGCAATCAGTTGGTTACCTGCGTCCCTTTTTGGGGTGACCGACAGCTTCACCACAAGATTGGCACTTCTCATACAATCTATTTGACAGGCCATCGGATCTGGTGACCTTCTTAAAAAACGACAGCTTCTCCACAAGATCATGTGACCAACTTCATCACAAGTTTCTGAATAGTAGATCGGAGAGTATACCCGTGTTTTATTCCTGATACGGTATTTCAAATTCCAAATCCAACTGGATTTACATCATAATAAGTGAACAATTCTTAAGAAATACAAAATCTGATATCAAATAATTATGATATGCTTTAGATCGCGTAATTCGCATTGCCAACCTAAAGTTATATAAAAACTAAACTCAGGTCACCGACAAAACTAGTATCCCGATATTATTTGGCCGTTTGCGTCCAAATTTATAATAAAATCATTGATGAGATCCCGGATCACATTTAGATGACTGCATGATCAGGGTTACATCAGCGGCCCGCATCCTGAATCGGAATCACGTCAACATTTGCTTCTAAAAGCTTGGTCACGTCCTCATATGCAGGGTCAGATCCCGTATCGGACCTGTTTTCAGGCCTATAAGTTCAGGGCTTGAGTAACCTGCTACCAGCAGCACGCTTGTTAGCTATTGAGCGATGTATATAAGGAAAGGAATGGATTTTGTTCCTTTGACCAGTATGGAGAACGCCTTTGAGACGATATCATTACCTATGGCAGGGACTTTCCTTGAGCTCCTAGTTTTTTTTAACTTATTTTATGAACAGCTATTCGGGGCAGACAACCTCTCCTTCCATCACTACTTGACCGTTATGCTGGAACCTGACTAGTGACTAGTGACTACCCTCGTACCAGCCACCTTGTGGAGTGTTTCCTTCACGGGTTTGAGACCCGAGTCTACCGAGCCCGTCCAACGGTTCAGGAGTACTTCCGGGCGATCCGTGAGCAGCAAGTCACTACAGATTTTCATCTGGACCGTCTTGCTGTGGGGCTTATCCCATCGCTATCTGCACTGGTTTTGAGGATCACTCCTCAACTTAAGAGTTTTTGTTCGTATATACGAATATGCTTGAAATAACTGTTGTTTTGAGGTAAGTATTGATTTTTGGCTACTAATAACTTTGACCCTGACTCTCTGTCCAATTTACTTTAATCCAAGGATCACATGACTTGTGGGGAAGTTGTCGTTGTGGTGAAGTTGTCGTTTGAAACTTAACAAGATTAATTGATTGGGTACCCAATCAACTGATCAAACCCTGCCAATCATGTGGCGAAGGTGTCCGGCAGCCCCTTTTTGTGACAAGAATTATAACTTTGCTGTTGTCCTCAATGGACGGTTCTGTTCTTGTAAGCCGATAAAACAGTCCACTCTTCACTAAAAACACTACTCCACTGTTATTGACGGATCTCCCCTCTCAGACTATATACGAACTTGCGGGTAAGACCTGCCGATGTCACGGACAATCAGCCTCCTGCTCGGTCCAGACCTGCTGGCACGCGTTTCCTCATTTTGAGAAGGTACTAGAAGTTTCCTGCAGCTGCTCTACTTTTATATTTGTAAACTTTTAGGTAGATGTTTAGGTAGATGAACTTTTTGTGCCAGAGAATTAAGTTTTGTCACTCTACAGCTCCGACCTACAAATGCTCCGGTTAGCGTTTGATTTGTCAGAAAGAATTTTCCAGAGTACCAACTTCTAATTCCTGTGCAGGTCGCGAAGAAGCTAGCAATGAAGTATGACATGGCTCTTCTAGCGGTTGAGTCCAGGAAAAGATCCGGCCAGTTCAAGTTACTGGAAGCTGATCAGCCCTCCAAGCGTTTAGTCAGACATAAGGGAAACAGAGAAGTCATGGAAGTCACTCATCTTTACTATTTGAACGTGAGTGCCGAATTATCCTTTCTTTGGATTTCTGTTATAATTTTTGACAGTTCTTCAATAGCCTTTTCCTTCCAATCCTTCAGTGTTCAAGAGCACTGTCGTTTTTAAGTTCTGTATTAAGTATTTATATATGAGCCAATCTGATGAAGGTGTTTGTTACAACAGAGTTGATGAATGTTAGATACTGTGATTTCTTTCGATCTCTGTATCAATCGAAACAGAAGATTTGATAATAATGGTCTGCTGTAAACCCCAAATTGAAAGGTAGATTTGCCCTAGCTTGTGCTCGTGTCATAGCGAATCGACCTCGCGATCTTTAAGTTTAAAACCTGCGTCTAAAACCGTGAAAGACGGTGTCGGCTGTGAGATTAAACGCAGCCTATCTGTGCATGTCACCGCCATCTCTCGAAAATAGTGCTATGGGACCATTCTGACGCCTTTAATTGGGATTTGTGATGAAAGTATTTTGGATGCCATACTTCCCTTAGTGAGCTCTGTAGTGGATGAAGACATCCTGGTAAAATTATCTGGTGCTCTGTCGCTGGAGATCTTAAACATGTGCCAAACAAGGGCAGGGCAGTTAAGTCCATTCCAAGTGTTAAAATGCCATAAATCCTGCCCCGCGTGGCTTGATTAGTGAGTGACGTCGGGTGGATGTTGAAACCCAGGTGGCTACTTCCAATGTAGGTTTTCTGAGTGGAATCAAGGACTTCCCTTGACTTTTTCTGGTAGGGCTTCTTTTTACCCATCGTCGAATACATACACATAGTGACCTGGTTATTTTTTAGAGTTAATTATAGGACAAGTAGCGGAATTTGCGGCTCTAAATTTCCCTAAAATAGACTAGTTGGTGGGTTTAGCAAGTTTCACGTGACGGGTGCGGGTACTGTGACGATTACTGCTGGTGTTAAGGAGTGTACTGTTTCAGGAATCCCCGAGCTACTGCGACCCCGACCAAGACAGAGGCTCTCTCGGCACCAGAGGCAGACGGTGTACCCTCTCGGGCGACAAGTAAGTTGGCAAGTCTTTTTTTAATCCTTATTTGCCAGACAACCCCCACCCTCTGTCACTTCCAAACAGTTGCTAGGTCACATGTAATGTTTCCTAGCTGTGGGCAGGGCACCGACACAGCTGTTTTAGCTGGGGAAAATACGCGGCTAATTATTTGAACAGCTGAAGGCGTCGTCATTAATTTCTCCAAATTCAATGTCCAATAGTTGCCTAAATCCGAGCACAGAAATTTTCTGAGAAAGTGATTTCTGGAAATCACTCTTCTGATCCCGAGTAGCAGAGATTGTCTGTCTGAATTAGTTGGAAGGTTCTGTCTACTCCACTAAAATCGACACGTGAGCTCAGCTCAGTTCGAAGTGACTTCCCCGCAACTTCACCCCAAGTAGGAAACATTAGATACCGCACCGCAGAAAGGGTGGGACCTACTCTCCGTTTCAATCTCGCTCCTTCTCCCACTAGTTGTGTACAAGCCATGTATGGAAGTGTGCCAGACTTTGCCAATTTTCTTGGTACTTCCTAGACGTGGAAGGGATGCGAAATACATGGTGAGAGTAGCTGGAGCAGGTTCCAATCTAGAATAGGTTGCAACCTTGAACAGGTGGCAACCTAGGTTATAGGTAGCAACCTAGATCAGGTAGCAACCTAGATCAGGTAGCATCCTAGATCAGGTAGCAACCTAGATCAGGTAGCAACCTAGATCAGGTAGCAACCTAGATCAGGTAGCAACCTAGATCAGGTAGCATCCTAGATCAGGTAGCATCCTAGATCAGGTAGCAACCTAGATCAGATAACAACCTAGAGCAGGAAGGAACCAAGAGATAATTCGCTGGTGACATTTTAGAGCCGCCATAGTTTAATCCTTCACATTGCACTAAAATATTCTCTGAAGTAAAAATATCAAGAAAAAAGGAATGTCACGTTATAGCATTGCAAGGAAGCTCCAAACTATTCGACATTATTTAGGAGAAAAATTGCACTTCTAATTCCCCGAACGCGTCTGCAGACTCTGATCAGTTGTTTAAAATTGAGTAACTTTAAATTTAAAAACGTTAATGTTTGAATACAGGGCCAAATGTGGTGCTAGACGAACTCATCTTGTGACTTCATTGTTAAGTCGGCCCCTAGGGCTCAAGAAGCAAGCGATTTTAGAATGATAGAAATTCCTATCACTATACTATTGTGGACTTACCGGACCGATTTCTTATCATAATCTATTCAAATAAGTTTGATACGATTCTCGGAAAACCTTTCAATTTCTTCAAGATAACTCTACCAAACTGTAGTTCGTCTTCGAATATGTCACTTTCGTAAACATATTTCCATTCAGTATATGACGTTATTTGAAGCTCCCTCTAACTCAAATCCCGTCTACTTTGCCGGAAGACAGGTCTAATCTTGTCACAATCTGCTCACATTTAATTTGCATTAAGCGAGGAGCCAATCTCTTTCTTTGAACCGTCTAATGCTAATCTTCTTTCCTTCCTTTTGTCTGTAATTGTTCCTTCCATAATGTTTCTTGGCGGAAGTTAATAGTTTTAATGCAAACTCCTAGATTTCTGGCAGGTATAGATAGGCTTAATGTCTGAGTATCAAATTTAATTCTTAATTTGATGTCTGTTTATTTTTCCCGGAAAATGACGGAGCACTGCAGTGCTCTGCCAAAAACAGCCTGCAGTGGGCCAGTAATTTTAAACTAGGTCATAGTATTTCATAGCTTTTTTCAACCAAAATTCATTGTTTACATTTTTCTGGGAACAAAAGCTTCCAACTTGGCAGTATTTTACTTGCAAATTTCAGAGTCTTTCTCCCGAAAGAAATTATCGCCAAATTCTCTGACTTTATCTTGGCAAACGAATAACAGCCCTCTAACACATCTAATCAACAGATGGGAGAACTGTGAGTTTTTGTGCTGCGGTAGAGGATACAGAACAGAACAGTTTGAGGAACTGGTGGATTGTAACTGTACTTTCAAGTTCTGCTGCTACGTCCAATGCGAAAAGTGTTTGGAAGTCAAAAGTCATCATTACTGCCTCTGAGGAGTCCTCCGGAAATCAGCTTAAGATTTCTGTTTCCCGAAATTTCCGGATTGTCATAATTCCCGGACTTTATAGGCGGTAGATCAGCGAAATATGACAGATAAGTCATAGGACAACGTAGGTCTAGTGAACACTTAAACTCGCAGAGTTAGAAATAATTAATCTGGTTATATTCCGTGATTTTATTTCAAATTAATTAATTTTGTACAAAGCAGGCAGATTCTTGAATGGAGTAGGTTGCGAACTGCAATTGAAAAAAAATCTGTGCGTTATGACGATTCTTTATGATGAAGAGTTGTACCGGTTTTATACGCTGACAAAATAGTATTTGTGTATGTACCACTTCTTAGAATTTGTAAATACAACTTATTTGTAGTTTGATAAGGAAAGTTTTGAGCTTATTTATAAAAAAATTCTACTTAGCTTAGGTGTACAACATTTTGGGTTTTTAAAGACACTACCAGATTTTATGTTTCACCAGAAACAGCTAAAATACTCACATTCATATTATACAATCACTGTGCACAACATGATTGTGAGGCCCTGTTTGACCTTATGATGACCTTTTTACTTTTAAAGGCCTTTTGTGGCGGGGGATGTCATATATTTGCCTGTGTTACTGTTACGTAACAAATACCGACCAGGATCTGCTTGGTTCGAATATTTGAAGAAAATCTTTTTTGCGACGCCCCTCCGCCACTATTTGAGCCTCTCTTTATTCCTTCAGAGTTCGGTGCAATTAATGTTCAGTAAAAGAGCTAAAATATTTTGTTCTAAAGACTTTGACAGCTTATTTATTAGACAAGTGACTTTTCTTATACGGTAAGCTTTACCTCCATAAATGCCTTGATCCATGATATAGGCGGGCAGAGCAGTTTTTATTAGGACATGAACTAAGATGAAGAAACGTCAACATATATATTCGGCTTCAAAAATGTCTCTAATTTTTCGGTGATTTCGGCTCAATTTGGAGCTATTTGCGACTTCTGAGCAATCACCAAGCCAGAAATTTCTTGTTCATCTTTAAAACTGAGTAGGAATAGTTTTAGAATCACCGTTTACTTTCATTTAATTTGACTATGACTGCATCTGCATGAACTGTTTTCTTTAATCGGCCTTTGATGTTATCTTCTTGAATTTTAAGCGAGTCAGATTCAGACTTCACCTAATCTTCCTCAACTGATTACTGTAGTGTAGGTTTTTTTCCATTAGTCGAGACGTAAGTGGTGACAGATTGTTATCATCATGTGGCCAGATAAGCATCCTTTCGCCTACGTTTTTTCTTGGTTAAAAATTGCCCAAATTTCGATGGTAAATTTTAGCTTGTATTTAATACTAACAGGGTGCTATGACGTTGATGAAGAACCGCACATTATTTAAGAATTTCACTTAAATTTAAAACTCGAGCTTGTTTATATGGTGTTTTATTTAAAAAGGATTTATTTAGTTTGCTAAAGATTTATTTAACTTATCTTACTGGCCGATAATTTCGAGCAGATTAAGCTTGAAGTAAAATCTGTGTTTTCATTTGATTTTGACCAATTAAATAAACAGGTGCAAATTAAACAACAACCTTGTAAATTAAAGTCTTGATCGATATAGTGTCACAATCTACAGTGATATCGATAATCGATATTGACAGTGACTTAATTTATTATCTTATTTTCTGTAAATTGCTGAGCCAGAGCATGAGAAAATTGGCCTCAAGTAGCGACCCATCTTCAGGGCGGCAGCAAGTTAGGCAACGTCTAGCTAGCCTGTCTCACGTTGTGACCGCGCCTTGTTGCCGCGCTTCGCGCGCGCCGGAGGCTGCCGCTTCGCGGCAGCAGGGCTAAGCAACGTGTAGCAAGGAATATACGTGTTTAGCAAGTCTATACTACACCTAACCCGGCGCTTATATTACGCCGCGCGCACTATGCAAGTTAATTTAAAAACGGAGCGCGCTTGTCTGTTGTCTTCGCGCGCGCCGGCAGCAGGGCTATGCAACGTGTAGCAAGAGCGCGCAAAAGGGCTATAGCTATGAATAGATCGAGCAAATGCGCGTTTACAGAATCAACTCGAAATTCTTGTCGCGGTGATACCTTGTCAGACGTTGCCTAACCTGCTGCCGCGTACAGCGGCATGCCCCGCGCGCGGCAGCAAGGCAAGGCAAGTGATACGCAACGCAAGGCAAGTGATACCCGACTCTCGCAGCTCAAAGCTGTGAGCTGATCGTTTTGTGAGAACAGTAGACGGATATAATATCGTCAACGAAATTCATTTGGTGTAAACCGTTTTTAAGAATAATCTTTTCCACCCCAGGCCAGGCACCAGGTAATTTGAAGCATGAGAATTATTTTGAAAAAACTGATTTTCTCTCCTTTTCGACATCGTCCCTAGAAAAATATGAATAAGTTATATCTTTAATTTTTAGTAGCATAAACAACCAAATTGCAGCTCAAACTGAAAGTAAAAGTAAAACCACAAATCTCCCCGAAAATGGACAATATAGTTTGATCAGTTTCAGTCTTAACACGAAACTTAAGTTCATAAAGTTATGAATTTAAATGATTAAAAAACCAAATATTTGAACTTAAACTCAGATTTAAAATTATATTCAAATAATACGTATATGCTTTCAATGCTTTATTGTTTATAAGGTTCAAAATGCTTAAACCCAAAAATAATATTCCAAATCCAATTCAAAATCAAACTCAAAGTCAATCACAAAGTGAAAATGAAGCACATAAATAAATAAATTACTTAAAATCCAATTTAAAAACCATTTAAAACTTAAGGCCTTAAAACCCTATTAAATTTCAGACGTTCGTTGTCCACTTTCCATTAACAATTCAAGTGAACCCTGTCCCTGATCATATTTATTGCCGCTTCATGTGATCTACACTGTAACTTCCTGCACCTGAAAAATATATCTATCAAATTTTTAAACTATCATAAGAGGGGGAGGGGCTGGTTGCAAGAGTGAAAAGTCTCCTTTGCTCTTTTTGCCATTACATTTACAGTTATAGTTCTACTTAACCCCTGAACCCCCCAGAATGAATTTTCAAATTTACCCCTTAAATCAACTTGTATTGGTCCAAATAAAAATGTCTGAAAGGTTTCTATCGCAATGCTTTTGGTTTTTGAAATAACGCGAGGTCGATATATCGACCTCGGGGATTCAACAGGAAAATTTGTACATCTTCAAAATTCGAAAAATGGCTTATTCATGAAGGTTTTTAAGGCCCATATTACACAACCTTACATCTTAATACAATTGAGGGGAATGATTCTAGTTTTTAGTGCCTCAGTTATACAGAGGAGGTCAGTTATACTGAGGAGGTCGTTTTATCGACCTTGGGAGTTACACTAGGCGAGATAACAAAGTTGGTCATAGTAGCCAATTTACCTGTGAAATAAATAGAATTAACTTCTTAATCTTATTGAACTAAGAAGTCAACATGAAAGCTCTCTTACTGCTCTGTCTTGCTATTCTCACTTTCTTACAACTGTGTCTTGATATTTTTTATTCTAATATGGCAAACAGCGATTGCTCTTGATGCGAGGTTTTCTTATGCTTCTCACATCCTCAGAAGACACTTGAACATCACATAATTCAGCATTTGCCGTCGCGGCGGAACGTTTCTGTGGACATGATACTAAAATACGGTTTTAATCACGTTCAGTTGATATATCAAACTCGCTTTGGGGATTACCAGGAGACTAGAAGAAGGCTTGATTTGCCGAAAACTATTCAGGACTATTGATGCAGTGATGCACATTATGCACAGTTCCTCAGTTCTGAAAGCTCGGTAGCTGGAATCTGTCATGTTAAGATATTTCTGCAAGTTGGCAAAAGGGCAGATTGGTAGATTAGTTCCGGCCTTTAGTCGGCCGAATGGCCGGTGCAAGGCCAATACAAGGCCTGTAAGGGCGATAAAAGACCCATATCAGGCAAATGACAGGCCTATTAATAGCCAATAGCCGGCCTATATCAGGCCTGTAGACGTCCTATAGCCAGCCTGATATAGGCCAGCTACAGGCCTGTCGATGTCGGCCAGCTATCGGCCGTTTATAGGCCCGATATATGCCTGATATGGGCCTGGTGTCGGCCTTCTAGAACTTATCTCCCAATTATAGGCCGACAAGAGACCCACATTTGCCGGCGAGAGACCCGTTCTTTAATTATTTAGTGACCTCGTTAGAAAAACCCAGACAAAGCTTTTCCCAACTTTTTCTTTGCTTATGTAGAGTCACACGGTCTTTCACTTTGCCGTGAATAACGCCAGATCCGTATATGCTCATGCTGAGATGTTTAAGCAGGATCATTGAGGGCCGTGACGGGGACATGCACAATAGGGTGTGGTCATTTGGGCACCCTCCCCACCCCAGGTCAATTGTTACACGAGAAACTAAACTTGCAAATACTTTTACATTATGGTCTAGACTATTCACACCTCTCATATACCCAAGGTCCATTTATCGACCTGCTATAAGTTTACTTAAGAAGTCGCAAGGATCGTTAGAACATTTCCACGAACTTTTGTTGAAAACAACCTAAATAATTCAACAAGCTATCAAATTGGCACTAAAACGGATTAGCATGGCATATAAATGGATTTTTTTCTCAAAATATTTCGACTTCCCCCGGCTAACCCCCGAGGTCGATATATATACCCGCACTTCAACGACTCATTGTGGGAACATTTTATCCACAATCAAACAGTTTGCATGGTCCCATATTTGCTAAAGCATTGTTGTACATGGTCCCGAGATGATTTTGAGAAATTAGTTCATGAGCCATATTTATGCACAATTAAAAATAACTAATTAATTACTTATTAATTAATTAGTGTAATTATCGAAAAAACTATTTCTTTTTTCAAAATGAGTGTTTTTATGAATAGAATAAAGTTTTTAAAAGCGACCTCACTAAAGAAATTTATTCTATAGCGAATAGATATGGCACAATATCAGTCGCTAGAGCGGGTATATATATCGACCTGCGGGCGAACGGGTTAAAGCTAAGGCTTTGCTTATCCACCATAGCCCTGTGGCTGCGCGCGCGTCCGTCCCAATTGATCGCATATAGTTATAAGCTCGCACAGGGATATACGTGTTTAGCAAGCTTAGGCTGTGATTAAAAGTTTTCAATAAATATAGTTTCGTGGGGAAAAGATGTTCACTTTTTTTCGAATGAACTTTATGAATACATGGTTTAACATTCTAAATCTAATCGCGATAACCACATTTTATGACTAAAATTCTTAATCTTTATATGATATAAATTTCACTTTGTAACTCTGAAAGAAACCATAAAATTACCGAAAACTGCGATATATATTAAGGACCCAACTCCGGAGAGGTTAATGCCAAACATGTAGGAGCTCGCCCAAAACCTGCGAATATGAAATTGGTCAAGAATAATCGATTTGTCGATAATGATAATCAAATAAGTTTTACCATTAAACGGATGGCTTAGTTTCGTTTGAAATTAAAAGCAATAGGAATCAGCATGTCTAGTACTGGTATAGCTAAAACCAAATCTAACTATTACTAAACTAAAGATTGGCTACATTTACGTTGCAGTCAGCAAAAAATGAACTGATATCGGTCCTCTCTGGACACAAATAGCGATTAATCTTACATTTACTTCCAAATTTGGCAAAAAGAAGAATTCTTACATATAGCATAAACTTTTCAGATTTCACGGCGCTACCAACGTATCGAGGACGTATATTGACTTTGAGGCGACTGAGCTAGGACTGGTTTCTTACTCTAAGCTAAAATGATACCTAACAAACTTTCAGCTCCAGCTCCAATCAGACCATTTAAAACAGTGAAGCAAGGACTAGTTGGTAAAATCTGCGAAGTTACAAGAACCAATACAAATGTGGGGAATTAAGCAGATGGCTGGTGGAAGAACATGCACCAAAGATTCTGCCGGAGGTGCATCCAAAACGGAAACTTTGCTATATAAGTGGAGCAATCCTTATAGCGGCACCTATTTTTATTTTTAACTTATTGCAAACCCTCTTATTGAAGCAAATCTTAAATTCGTGGGAATAGAATTAGTTCCTGACTGGTTTTTGATATTTTCAATCGAAATCTCGAAAGTTGTGATCTTTTCTATATTCAACGTAACATTTAGCAAGATACCCACATGAAATAAGATCCCTCAGTAAGGTGCAAGAAGAAAGGAAAGCAGTAGAGCGAGAAAAAAGTTAGGGTCGTTGCTAGGACGACCGATATAACTTTCGTTTTGTATCCAGCAACTACACAGATAACCATCGGTAACATTGCCTGTGAAAATGAAATATCATCGGTGATGCTTTGATAATATACATTGGCGTGATGAAATTAGATGAAATTTGAATTAGAAATTGTACTAATATAAAGACACTATATGGTGGTTAGTACACTACCTTAAAATCGATGAAAATATTTTAAACAACAGCAGTACTCCACTTAAATCAGACTTACCTTGTTACTTATTTACAAACTTACTGACCCATACACCTACTCACTCACTCGATCTCTAACTCACTCACTCACTCACTCACTCACTCACTCACTCACTCACTCACTCACTCACTCACTCACTCACTCACTCACTCACTCACTCACTCACTCACTCACTCACTCACTCAGTCACTCACTCACTCACTACACTCACTCACTCACTCACTCACTCACTCACTCACTCAC
>JH152746.1:128589-151940 GCA_000226015.1 Mnemiopsis leidyi | reverse complement strand
GTACTAATTGTGAAGTTATAGGACGGCCCCCAACGTCAATATGGTTTCGTCACCGTGTGTTGGGTATAGCCAAAATGGTTATACATGATTATTGAACATACTCGTTTGTAGTGAGCTTCTTTGTCTTGAACTTGTTATAATCTGTAACTTATGATGATGTATAACTATTTGAATTTTGAAATAAAAAAAATCAATAATTTTTTTTGCAGAAATCGAGTATCAAATCACAGCAATATTGAAGGACAACGAGTCTGCTCGGTCAAGCAACAAGCAGTATCTAGCTATAAAAGGAAACTCGGGCAAAACACAGGAACAAGAGTGTGTGGGTGAATTTGAGAGTGGGAACAGCGTCACATGTACTGTCAGGTGTGATGTCTACATTGGAAACACCGTGGACTGTGTTATTTGGCGGATTGGTGGAGACGATGGTGTTGACCTAGAAAAGGTATTCTGATGATATTGATGATGCAATGATAATAGAGTAAAATTCACTTGTCAACAAGCGAGACATGGCTTATGTCATTGCCCGACTTGGCCGGATCACCAAATTTTAGTATGAAACTGAATATATGATGGTGGCCAAAAGGGAAACACAAAGATAACGATAGTGAAATCTTCGTTAATCACATCTTTAGGGCCTAAGTAAATGTGTTAGATTTGTAATATTAAACTGATTAAATGATCTAAAATCGTGACTTAGGTGGTGGTGCAGGGTAAACGGACTGTACCGCGACACGGACTGTACCGCGACACGGACTGTACCGCGACAGATGTTGTCAGGAAGCTTTGTCGCGGAACAGTCCGCTCAACAGACACTACCGCGACAGGGACTGAACCGCGACAATCTAATTTACATTGTCGCGGAACAGTCCGCTCAACAGACACTACCGCGACAGGGACTGAACCGCGACAGTTCTACCCTTTCTACATAACAGGAAGGTTTCTCCTTTGTTGGTTCTGATGTAGTCAGGAGGAAGGACGAGGTCTTCAAGAGATCTAGGAGCCACTGGATGACGTTGAGCTTGGATGCGAGCCCGTCTAGCCATCTTTGATAAGGAAGCAGGTTGACAGTTTAGCTTGGATAGGGCTTCAACTGAGAGAGGTCCAACAGCGTCAGCTACGACCTGCTTTGTCGGGTGATCTGTGTCTGACGCTTTCCGCTTCAAAGACTGTTTGGCAAGGTGGACCGAGGTGTCAGAAAGGGAAGGAGGATGGGTATGCTGCTTCGTAGAAAGGATCTGTACGTTGTGTCTGACTGTCTGTACAAACCAGAGCTCACGTCACAGTGACTATAAACGTGTTCTCGTTTTTCCAATCAGTGAACATGAGAACATAACAGGGTCACGTCACGATGACTTACAGCATGCTTGCACACTTTATGCGGTCATGCAATCCCTCAGTTAAGCAATACGGGCTCACGATATGAGTCACAAGAAAAGCTCCCTCACTCAGTGAATCAATATATCGCAGAATTCAACCATTCAATTACCTTTATTAAATACAAGTACCAATCAGCAGTGAAATTAATGCTGCTGACTTTAAATCTAATTAGAATTGAAATAGGAAAAATTTGTCGCGGTACAGTCCGCTCAACAGACACTACCGCGACAGGGACTGAACCGCGACAAGCCTAACTATTGTCACTCAAAACCTGTCGCGGTACAGTCCGTGTCGCGGTACAGTCCGTGAATCACCTCAACGAGTCCGAGGGAACCTGTTTAAAAAGTAGAGTTTTTAAGTGGTCGAGGTTTGAAAGAACTTCAGTTCCGTGTGCTGAAATTTTATCACATTACGACTACTTAAACAGGAGAGATTGTCTTCAGCTGTAATATTCGGCCACAATGGCTATTATTGGTGAAAAAACGTATACTGGTAGTTTAAAAAATACTGCTTTCAAATGGACAAAATCTTGACACCCGGGTTGAAGTCTAATATTCAAAGAAGTGTTATAGTGTTGAAATTCAGTTGAGCTGCGGATTTTGGTAAACAATAATTATGGAATTGCGTACAAAGATATGGCACAGATAGCGCTTCCTTCTGACCAATTAGGTAAAACAGAACACCAGTGTACCGGGCTGTAGTTCATTTCAGAGAATCAACAGAATAGTAATTCTTTGTTGCATGAAATTTCAATGATCGGTACGTTAACACGGAGGGTTTACACAACGGAATTATACATTATAGGCTAATGACTAAATATGTTATCGGATGGCTGGCAAGAAGGGTGTCTGTAAGATTATACGGGATCTGTTATATATTTCAGTTAATTTTCTAATGAATAGCGTTACCCGATGTGCTTTATCAAATACCCACTTAACTAGCTATTGTAATGGTTTCGATAAATTATCTTGGTTTGTGATTTGTGCTATTTAAATTTAGACTTAATAAAGGTTTTTTCCCGACCCTGATATATAAATTTTTGTTAACTAACATAAAAATAGTCTTCCTTCACACACTAAATTTCCGAAATGAGCGTGCAACATTATTAGAAAACATTTAAAATTCGCAAGTTTACATTTTCTGGAAGTTTGGACCGTTTCATATGGTGTCGAATCATCTTCTTCGAGACTAGTCTAACACATTATCAGAGTGATATCATAGGTGCAAATAGTTATTTTTTCTAAAATTTTGAGGCAGGCAGTTTTTTCCGATACGTCATTTGTGGAATACGGCAATTACAGCCTATAATCCACGTTGCGCTACAGATCAGCATTATAACACATAAACTTTAGAGGAGTTAGAGTTATAGGACGCTATTAGATCAAATTGCAATAATTACAATGCTGTTATGAAAAAATCCATTTTATGGTGATAAAGCTGGCATCAACCCAAGGTGCCATACCAGCTGTACAAGCTGCTATTAATGCAGCTCTTATCTTAACTTAAAAGGTAAAATTGTATAAGTACGCGATCGCCTATATCAAACTTCTCTACGTGAGAAGATTTACTTAAGTCTTCGTTTGGCTGGCAAGAACGCTGGCAGGATTATCAGCTGCTCAAAGTCATATGTAATGATCTTACCGTGAGCTAAAGCTAGCGTTCTTTCTTTTATAATGTTCTCTAGTTTCAAAATGTTTGTTATACAGTTTTTCAGTTTTGTAGAGCTCCTTGAGTGGAACAAAATCTATAATCTCTCTTTAGTTATGTGTAGCATCAACATTTGGGCTACCTTTTTACAATGTAAAAAGGTAGTCATCATAATGATCTTACAGTGAGCTAAAGCTAGCGTTCTTTACACCATAATGATCTCTAGTTTCAAAATGTTTGTTATACAGTTTTTAAGTTTTATAGAACTCCTTGAATGGAACAAAATCTATAATCTCTCTTTAGTTATGTGTAGCATCAACATTTGGGCTACCTTTTTACATGTTTTGGGTTTTTGACTACAGTGATTAAAACATAACCTACTAAAAGTAATGTTGGGGTGTCTTACATTGATTATTAACCAAATTACACCATCAACGTCTATACTAAAAACGTGCTATCAATAGCGATTTAAAAGACGGATTATGTATACCAAAAGATATGTCATATGACGAACACAGGACTTTGAAGTGGACAAAAATTTCCCTGATTCTACACCTCTTTTGTATGCTCACAATAAATATCTATAACTTAATGTATTTCGGATATATTTCAAGATGAGGGGAAAGCAGACTGGGAAGCCTTCATAGATTTCGTTCAGGGTGTTGTTAATGTTGTTCAACTATGCGGATGCAATTTAGATAAGAGTGAGCTTCCTTTTGCATCGATTCCTCTGAGTTTTGCGAGCTTCATCTATACGTTATATGATTTTGATAAAATATTCAAAAATGGTTGGTGGGGATGCCTTGAACTGTTCTTTATTTTCTTGCAGGTTGTTTGTAATTATCATCAAATCCCTAGGTCCAAAAACGACCGTAAAGATATATTGCCAGAGTATGGCGAGTCAATGACATTATAAGATATCAACAATCTTCCCAAAATCACTAAAAAAGTAGTTACCTTAGGAGAAATATTTAGGTCGGTCAAAACTCTGACGACCGGAAAAATGGTCGGACAAAGTAATGCCGAATTTTTCCAAAAACCGTCACATTTCGAAAGTCGAATTAAATCAGGGTGTCTGTAGGTTTTTTTACCGTTTTTTATCAAAAAGAATATCAATATTCGAGAAAATCGATAAAATGATATTTTTTAATTCGACAAAATCAAAATCATAAATCGATTTATTCTTCATCATCATCTTCTTCCAGTGGGACCGGTTCGTCTCTGTCGAGTTGTTCTCCAGTGTACTCCCAGATGTTTGCTTCTCTTATCAGCTGTTTCATCTATATATGTAATCTTATAGACAATATCTTCAAGGCCTTCAGCTTAACTTCCATTCCTACGGAAGGTATTGGAGACCGACGGTGTCTCCCGTCCTCCACTACTCCAGAAATTTCACCGTGGTGGCAAATGTATAGTAACAAAGCGTGCTAACTTCTAATGGAACATGTTCGACTGGCACTAACTGAGCAACAAGCAAACCTCGTCCGTATATTTGAGTTCATTTGTCTTTCATTTGACTTATGATTTATATCAATAACTTATCGTGTAGATGGTGAAGTCATAATTAATAAAACACGTCAAAAATAATTAGTCGGATTTTATTCCGAAAACATTGGCCGTCTAAAAATGTGGCGAATTCTTTGAAAAACCTTCGCATTTCGGGCGTTTTAAATATGTCTCCTAAGGTATGTTACAATCATTTACTTTGTTATAAAGAAGTTTAGCTTTTAACAGCATGTTTCTGGTAGGACTTTCAAAAGAGACCGATGAAATACTGTAATAGTTTGAACTTAGTGTACAAATGTTCATCATTGTAGGGAATCTATAGCAATTTTGATGAAATGTTTGGAAATGAGGATGAAAGCTCTAACGTTGTACTTTATTTTTTATCAAAATATCTTTTGACCCCATTCAAGCGTCTCTTTTTTCGTACCTAATATACTCGCGCACAATAAAAACTGCGAAAATGCCACCTCGCGATACACTTTTTGCAATCTAAACAAACGATGAAAGGTTAATTACTGCCTCTTAAATTTCTAGTGAAGGAATATTGAGGAATTGTCCAACAAACTGCCATCAGCAGAGTGGTTATGGCCTGTGGGGCTGTGCACCCAGAGTGAGGGAGTTGTCTGCTACTCTGCTGAGTGATATATTCAGAGCAGAATTTCTATCCATTTTGTCGGCAACACATAAACAGCTCATCAGTCCTCCCACATGTTACTTTGGGGTCTGGTAAAACTCTTTCATGCCTCCAATAAACACAGCTCACAGATGAGCACCGCCCACTGGTTGCTCAGACTCCAACCAAAAAAATTGAACTCTATATACTCTATATACTAGGAGGATCATCAAATTCATAAAATTACCTTTTTGATACTTCGGCAAGCTATTTCGATAGGGAAACCTATAAAACTTATTTGTCAAGGTACTACAATGCAAGTTTTAGTGAAATAATTCAAATAACAACACATCATAAATCAAAACTCATTTCTCACATTAAATTGAATACCAAATTCATCGATTGACTGGCGAAATGAAAGCTTTTTTTGTGAAATAACACGGAAACTCTTTAAATCAATCCTAAACTGAAAAAGTTCTCTATGCTTATCAAGCTAAAAAACGCGCATAAGATGCGCATGATTTTGTAAACAAAATTTTGAAATGAAAGCAATAATTTTAAAGTGTCTAAGAGAAAACAAATAAAATCTCCAAATAAACAATTCTTTGCATAATTCAAGTTCTTTCTTGCTACAAAAAGACAAAACATGAAGAAGTATGTATCATGAGATTCCGAGGTAGATACTATCTCACTTGATGCTGACCATGGTTCTCTGCCTCTGAGAAGCAGTGACAGGTTTAGTTGAAGTTACAGGCCGAGAATGTTCCGTACTCCGTACAACTCTCATGATAGATTTGATCGTCTGTTGGTTCTGCTCCAGGGACAGTCCACGGAGTAGGTTTTTGTGGGGTTCACTCAGAGTTCCACTGTTTATCCACTCGTCATAATCCTGCAAACAGTCACGGTTTTTAATTGGGGTTTTTAATGAAAAACGCTCATAAACGCTGAAAAAAGTGGGCTGATTAAATGATAGAATGAAGGCATTCTTATGATATAATGTAGGTATTATTCCGAATTCATGAAAACAGACACGGTTTTTGCGCTGGGTTTTTTAGAGAAACGTTCTAATGCCTACCTGACGGTAGGCATTATCAAGATTTGATGTAAACAGACATGAAACAGGCCAGTATACCGACATGATTTAAACACAATAATTTAAAATTTTATAAAATAAATCCCACCTCGACGAGCTGGAAGGAAGTGAGCAACATCTTGTTCTTGTGGTTAATATTTGCCCCTCCCTCGATGAGCAACTGAGCAGCGTGGAAGTTGTTGCTCTTGACAGCCGAGAAAAAGGGGCGTCTCCCCCTCGTTGTTCTCCCCCTCTATGTCCGCCCCCCATCTCTAGAAGTAAACACAAAACTTCTGCAAACTTGGGGTCCCTCGCTGCGTAGTGTAGTGGCTGAGGGGATTTTTGTTGGTACAGATTTGGGGGAAATTTCAGACATGGACAAACGAATTACGATTTCAGAATTAAGAGTACTTGGTTATTTGTCAATGAATAACAGCCTTTTAATCTGTAGTTCATTGATCAATGTCAAATGGGCAGGTTTTAGAGTGCTCTCAACTCTATTACAATGCCCAACCACGCCTATACCGTACCTGATTTCCAGTTTTAGGATTCTTGTGACACGGATCTGTACCCAGGTCGATCAGGAAGTTAACCGTCTCCTGAGGATTTGTGTGACTGATTTTCTGAGAGAGCAAGTTCTCCAGAATCTTCTCGCCTTCTCCCTCCTTGAATCTGAAGGAGTTCTTCAGCAGCCACTCGGAACACCTGACGATACCGGATTAACTTTCCGACAAAGTATAAACGATTCATCTCTGATTGCAATCAATTACAAGAGATAACTGGCGATCACATGCTTAAGTTAATACGCTGTCTACTCAGACACACAATACAATCTTTGTTAAAACTTTTAAAAACAAACACTTTTACTCCATGACAAAACAAGGTGGTACAACATCGCTACAAACGACTGGAAATTTAAAACTCCGAAAAGACAGCTCGACAAGCATCTCACTTCCAGTGTCCAGCCTCAGTGGAGAGACGCAGCATGGAGACGACGGTGCGTTCCTCGTTCTCCAACTCGGCACGGAGATCGCTCCCTCCTACCCCTAGTATCAGCTTTATGTAGTCTGCTCTACCTGTGAGATGGGCATTGTGAGTCTATAGTCCGGTTTGTTTTGAGCTTTTGAAATTTGATTGGAAAATAGCGACATGCCTAGAAAAGTTTTAAAAATTAGATAATCAACTACAAATTTAGTCTAGTTTGTGGGATATAGCAGTGCTTTTGAAAACATACGGGAAAATGGCGAAATGTCTAGAAAATGACAAATATCTGAGAAATGAGATAATCTACAACGTGTTAAGACACATGTTTCTTTATAACTATTGTATTTTTTGTGTATGTGAGAGTAACCTACCTTGTATAGCACAGCAGTGTACAGGGAGTAACCCCTTCTTGTTTCTAGCTAGTACAGAAGCTCCGTTTTCCAGGAACAATTCACCAACGTCAAGCTGAATTATCTGGTTACATGTCACGAAATATGTAGAGTTAGGTATACTGCTGCACGGTAAATTGCTGCTTTTAGATTAAATGGTGCTTGTTAAGAATTTCTAAAGGTAAAGATAAAGTACCGTCCCAATGTGTGTCCAATGAGATAAAACCCTAAGGCTCTGAGGGTCTAAGATAAACTACTACAACGCTGAAACACATACCTGATCGTCGCCCTGAACACTGTTCCCCAAACACAAGGTGTGAAGGGGCGTATTACCGTCGTTGTCTGCGCAGGTCACGTCCGCGCGCGCCTCCAACAGCATACCGGCCGTCTGCAGATCATTCACGTAGTGAAGAGCCGTCTTGCCTCGACTGTCTTTTAGGTCTACCTCCAGTCTGAAATCAGAAATGTAGTGGTACTTTACGGGATAATTCGAGAAGATGAAATAATTGATGTGCATTGTACACACACAATATTTACGTCTAAAATGATAAATGTGGTACGGTACGCCCAAGATGGACACTAGCCCGATGTGCCATACCAGCTTCTAAGCTATTACTCCATCTATTATATTAACGTTATTCAAGAGCTTTGTTTGGCAAACTTCTTACTAAACTTCTTACTAAAACCTGTTGGCAGAATAAAGTATATAAGACTTTGATATTTATCTGCCCATAAAAATATTATGTTAGAATATGCCAATTGCTAAGTAGGTTCAGGCCATTAAATGGAAAAAGAGATGAGGATTCGAAACTTCTTATGAAAGGGGCCATATTTTTATTTCAAGACGATTGAACAGATAGCGTTGTCTTTAATAATGCTAATAAGCGATTACGCAATCACATTTATCAGACTTCTTAATGGCTACCTAGTACCTCAACGTAAGTTATCGTTTGGCTGGCAAAAACGCTGGCAGAATAAGCGTCTCAGGTGCTTAACAGTAATGAAATCACTGAGAGCTAATGCAAGCGTTGCCATGTTATCTTAGTATTCGTTTGGTCTCCTTTTACCATTGAATGGTGTTTTGCATTTCGGTTTCTTAAGCTCCTTCAGGAGAAAAAACTTTGACCCGAAATTTCTGAGGTCTAACCACCTTTTTACATGTTATCGCTTTCTTGATTAAAATGTTCCTGGATACTTTGAGTTTCCCTTTATAACAACCACGGTTCGTTTATTGACTAAGCACATTAGAACATAACAAACTAAGAGAGTAGTGTCAAAATGTCTCACAATAAATGTGATTGTAGTTTTATAGGGGAGATTAAATTCCGATGGCTGTACAGAACATCTAAATTTAGTTTCCATAATAAAGCCCCACCTACCTATGTTCTAGTAGAAGCTCGATAACAGGAACAGCTCCAAACTTAGCGGCGATGTGTATCAGAGTCAGTCCGTTAAACATCCTACTTCGTAATGAGGCGAAGGGTCGCTGATTGTGATGATGATTGGTGACAGCAGCACTGAGGGCCTCATTGTCACCGTTAGATATGGCCACTTGAAGTGTCTTGATCTGCTCGAACTTTATCAGAAGGAACTCTTTGAGGGCATCATTACGGGAAAGTTTGATGACGTCGATGTTGTTGATGTTCTTGATGTAGATGTCTGCCCCCCATTCTATCAGTAAACTTGCCATTTGTCTGTCAAGAGCTTCAACCTGGATTACTATGTTATAGTGTACAGGGCAAAACTAATTCATTAAAGTATTTTGTCTCATTTGTCACTTCTTAAGCCGATAAGAACTATAAAACTTTAATCATTGATTAATAATCAATCTATCATGCGGCTAATCAACGATCGACCAAACATTTAACTTAAACAGCATCTTTAGTGTATTATACAAGATCACGATTACCAAACTTTGAAAAACAGTGCATTTATATCTAACCGCTAAGAAAAGAGGGGTCTGAAGTATTTTGTTTTGCATGTTGACACCTGCTCCAGATTCCAGTAAGAACAGTGCTATTTTAAAGTGAGCTCCCTTCACAGCAAAGTGCAGAGAACTGTTGCCTGAAAAAGTGGGGGAGTGAAACTTGGGAAAGAAATATCTTCTGAGCAGGAAGGGTTGGAGATAATTTAACATTAAGTTGAAGGAAGTAATCAAGGAATTTTGGGTATTTTTCCCGCGTTACTTTTTAGGGGTACTGTGTTTTGGTGATACAAATCATTAAGATCAGTGCCCAAACGAGCTAATGTGAAGGCAAGGCTACTGCAGATTAGGATTGTAACTCGATATTTAGGCTTAGTTCAGGTAGCCCTTCACATCAAATCCCAAATTGTATTAGTAGGTGCAAATAAGGCGGGAATGTCACCAACCAGGTTTATGACGTGATTTAAAAATAATCGCTGAATTTCGAAACTTCTACACATAAACTGGTTCACAGGCCATACTACAGTATATACTACTTTACTGTCTTAGATTAATATGCCGTTTACACTCTAATAACTGCTGTATATTAAATCTCATTCTCAAACACATAAATAAAATGCATATTTAAGTCCATGAGGAATCTTGACAATTTAAATCAAAGAGAGGGTGTGCCTAGAACACCTCATATAAAATAGAATATTTAGATCAAATAATTCAACCAACAAACCTGTATCACGATAAGTAGCGTTGACAAAAGAAGGGTCACATTTGTAGAATCTGATTAGTTTTTCCACAGTATCCAGTTCTCCACTTTTTACAGCTTTAAACAGCGCTCTTTCACATTGTGTAGGGGATCCAGGAAATACCTGCAAAAGTTTTATGATGTTGAACTTTATGTCACCTTCAATTTTGTAGCATCAAATCAACCTGTCTAATATTTGAGTAATACTTATGCATTCCATATGAATAGGTCTATGGATTCATTAGCTTTGAAAAAAATATCAACAGGATGATTCGTGCTGATAATTAAGCTTTCAGGCGGATCCTGGATAGAGTGGATAAAATTCCAATCCTCTATATAAATCAGTTCTTCATGTTTGTAAATCAACTTGCCGTTTACTTACTTAAGAAAATTTGAAATTGATGCATATTATCGATAGCTATCTTGACGGAGATCGGAGCATGGCACGCTATCAAGTACGAGGATCGCTTATAATTGCAGTGACCGTGTTTTCGCTGGTGATTAGCTGCTTTGGATCATGGCATCTTAACAAGGATAATAGATTGGAAGATGACTGGTGGTTTGCTATGCTACCTATCGTTCTAAACACGCTTCTAATTCTACTGATCTTGCCAATTCTAAGGTTCGATCCGGCAGAAATGAAAGGAGCACAAAAGATGGTGGCTTTTATATCGCTGGTTATCAGTATTTTTGGAATTTGGACGCTTGACAAGAGCGTATTTAAAGAAAAAAATGGAGCAGACGCTGAATGGTGGTTCACTGTTTTTCAAATAATCATTAATTGTAAAAAATTTCTTTTTGCGATGGGTGTCGATGCAAATGAAGAGTTTACAGAGCAAGAATGTAACGATTTGAGAGTGTCGCTGAAAATGTCAAATTTTATATCCTTAGGTCTAAATATGTATGGTTACTGTACACTCGACTTGAATACGTTTAAAGAATTAAAGCGGGCAGACAACGAGTGGTGGTTTACCGTATTGCAAATTATTGTCGATTCGATTCATACTTTTATTCTTATATTCTGACAAGTAAATGATTAAAATTGGTACTCTTAGACTGATAACCAACCTGATAAAGAAGTTTAGCACCTGCTTTTAACAGCTTGTTTCTAGAAGGACTTTCAAAGTAGATAATGTACTTGTCTTCGTACTGTTCACTTTTAACCTGCATGTAGATTGAGGGTCATGTAAAGTTTTGATTACAGATTGATATAGACATTGAGTATATTCACAAATGTCAAGTCTTATTAACGATTGTTCTTCATTTGAATCTTTCTTTGTTATTTCATCTAAAAAAGAAGTTTTCAGATAGTAAAGTATTCTCTAGTACTGATGAGTTAAAAGATAATCTTGATACTTGATGATTATGACAATCTCCTTTCATCTTAGACCTCATTTATAACTCATTTTTCTTCGTCAAGTTCAATCAAAACAGCACCAATTGAATTTGCACGTTTTTGATGTGTATATATTTATAAAACACGCAAACTCATTTTTGCAGTGTCACGCTGGCACTTTTCCACGCATTGCCGTGTCAAATTACAATACAGCCGATGTATACTTCCCACGTTCCCAGCTTGATTATAACGATTTAAACTGACAAACTCAATCACACATAATCCACGACACATTGTATCGTACACACTGTTTGACACAGATCCAATCTGAAACTTTACTGCCCGATGCGCAGCTCTCGCCCTAATCATATGTGACAAGACATCACGATCTGTTGCATCAATCATGATCAAGGATCACGCGCTTCACTCCAATCAGAACACTGTTTTAGATCAAGTGACAAACGGAGCAACCTAATTGGACGTGATTCTTTTCGTGGTGTTTACATAGAATAAAGACTTGCACTTGGGGCTTATCAAAAATAACACAGTCCCTCGCTACGCTCGATCGTGTGTTATTTATGAATAATACACTCGCTATACAGCTCGTGTATTATTCAAACATAACGAGCGCTATGCGCACGTTATGTTATATGATAATCCCCGGCGTGAGCATCTTTATTCTATACACATTAGTAAAACTGAAATAAATCAAAAAGCTTATTGATAAAGCATCCAAACGAACAAACTAAAAGATACAATAAAGAGATTAAACAACAGACCCTACCTCTACAATTTCTCGTGAAGGAATATTGAGAAGTTGTCTAACAGACTGGTTACAGTTCTCAGCTCCGGAGAAATCGTCGTAAAACTCGTTTTTCTTGATGTCGTAGAGAACTAACTTCCGTTCTGGAGATACCACCTCTTTACAGTTGCTTGTGTAGAACGCCACTCCTGCAGGGATATTAAGGTTAGTTTCTTTCTTCTAAAGGTTTCTGAGGACTTTGTTGGAGTTTATCCCCTTTCAATACAGAAATTTATCGAAAGTTTCTTTGTTCAAATTGTAGATAGGAGCAAACTAGTCTAGTGGAGGTCACACTTTGGAGGTTAAAAGGATCAAGCAAAAAGGTTGATGATCAATGACACAACATTTTACCTTTTCAACAAAGCAAAAGTTGCGAGGAAGAAAGGAACAAAAAACTTGTAAAGGGCTGGTAACTGGGTTGGGCTAATTCTATATCCGAAAGCTTCTTCATGACAATAAGCTTACAATTCCCAACAGCAAGTTTGTGTTGTATATTGAAGTTCTCTTCAGTCGGTGAACTTTAACGTTTTGTTTATAAGTTTGTTTATTTGTAAGTTTGTATAAGTATCTTAATCTTACCGTCTATAATTTGGATCATAAGGAGTTTTTGTGCATTTTATCTGGAATCGACGCATTAGGATTATGAATTTATTGACATCAGACACATAGGAAAAGGGTTTCAGTTTTCACGTGCCCCCTAGAAAAAAGGTTTACCAGGAAAAAATTTACGGTGGTTATCTGGTAATGTAACTTAGTTGTTTTTGTCTATGATGCAATAGTCTTTTATGCAATATTAGTAGTCAATGATACGACTTAGGCTATAATGAAAAGTAAAAGATCATCAATATACATCAAGATGGTCGCCAGGACTTGGGACCTGGTCAGAGTACCTATATCGCATAGACATGAGTAAATCTTTGACATCACAACAAGACAGACTCTGAATCGCATAGACTTTAGAACAGTCAGTTTAGAAATCTCTACTGACCCCTCCTGCAGCTCATTGCGCAGATCCTGCAGCTTGCTCATTGCGTGGATCCGCCAGGTAAAAAGTAGGCTAACACAACTGATTAGCTCGCCCTGAGAAAGAAGACCTGTACTACGTGTCTGATTTGCAATGATCGACATGGGTCCGGAAATGAGCCTGTCTGGATAATTGCGACGAAAAGTCGATGACTGTGATAGGTCAATTTCGACGCTTTGTCAAAGTCAGAGCGTCCCTCACTCCCTCATAAGGTAATAAGGAAAACAAGTAAAATTTGCCTCATACTTCAGCTCATTTTACTTGATTACTTCATTAAATCGCTAAGTACGACAATGATCAGAACTCAGAATCTTGATTACACGTATTTACGGTTCATAACGCAAGTATTGTTTAAATGAATTATTGAGTAAGCCTGGGAAGACATGAATAATACACTAACTAAAACTGTGATCTATTGATTGATAAGGCAGTTGAGACTTGTGGTTAATGAACTGTTTACACTTTACATTCCCTTAGCATATCAGAAGTGTAACATAACTATTTGGTATCGACATTCATTTCGTCACTAATATGTCAGTAGATTGTCGGTAGTAGTTAATTGTTTATTTTCTTATTTACGTAGTGAGATGCTTTGTAACATTTTGAGCATATGCAAACCATATCATATGTTTGGTAAAATATACATCAAAACATGAGCATTTCATATTGCCTTGATTGCTTTTCTATCAAAAGTTGAAGATTTTTTGACTAACTGACGGTATAAAGGTCAATACCACTTATCTCTTGTTTGTGTGATGTGTGAACCTCTTTTGAGCAGCTATCAAGGTTAATGTCAAGATCCTTACCTAGTAAATTAACGGCACCTCTGAATAAAATTTGGCTGATAGGAAATAACCGCAATTGCACAGATTTCAACCGCTTACTGGCGGTTAACTCTCACCAGTAATTTGATCAGGTGTCCTTATGAAGCTTCACGGAAGGATAATTAAGGGCAGCTGATGGTTATTACAACAGACTTTTCTTGATTATTTTAGAATGCAGGAGAGAGTTCTAATCTCTCACTTTCAAGATGGTGTCGCAGTTTTGAGCTTTCCTGTTAGTTAAGGCGAAGTAGTAAGCTCATGTTGATTGAATTATCTTAAACTGTTTTGCCTAGATTACGATTCAATCTTAAATTCCAAGCAATTTTGCAGAAGAATGGCGGTGTTCAGTGAGGGAGGGGTAACTTCACCAGACATATACATCGGAGTATCCTGTATCTTTCTTCTTCTGCTTTGTACTGCTCTCAACTCTCGAGTTTTCTACCACAGTTATAGAAAACGTGGCTCCGTTGCTAGAACTCTCTATCTCTGTCTTTCTGCTACAGATCTCATTTCGTCCTGGGTACTTCTAGGGATATATGCTGTGAACGTTCTCAGAGAAAAAGAAGAAGACTGCAAGAACAGTGAAGATGAGGAGTGCAACGAGCGATACTTCTGGAAAATGACTGTTGCAACCCTAGGAATGAGAATTTACACAGTCATCAGCTTCACCATGTCCTTTTCTCCAGCTCACATCACAGCATTCCTGGCGTCAACTCGTTATCTAAAGATCAAGTACCCATTCCGACCACTTAAACTAAGATATGTGATAACATCACTCCTCATAACCATATCCTGGATTCCAGTCATAGTGAGTTGTGCTATGTTTATTGACACGGGGGCTCCAGACTGCAGACCCTTCAAATCCATCTCCAATCCCTTTGCTTGGAACTACTGCCCTATCATCTTGGGTGTAAAAGTTAGCAGTAGCGGATATTTCTACTTCATCATTGCTGTATCTGCAATGCTACAGATAGGAGCAATGTTCACATCAATACTCACTACATACGAGCTGATTAAAGTTTATCTGAATCCAGTTTCAGAAAGTACAGGCCGGGAGGGAAAAAGAATAAAAAGTAGCATGAAAATACTGCTCACTAATCTCGGAAGTTTTATTCACGTTCTCATCATCGTCATCACTGCGGCCAAAAGTGATGTGACTCCAGACACTGAAATTTCAAGGGAAATGGCAATTACTTATATCTTGTTCGAAACAATAGTCCCCGCCTTCATTTCTACATTAAACCCCATAATTTATATTATCCTTACTCCTGATTGTAATGTAAAACCTTGTTGATTATCATAAGAGAAAGACTAAAATAGCAATACAACATGAAAATTAATTTTTGTTCTTCTCCATGATAACATTGTGTTATTTAGCGCTCCATGATACCATTATGAAGCTGTCAAGAATGAACTTACTTTGAACCCATAAAGAGGTGCAAATTTTTGGGAAAATAATTATGATTATGTTCCTCAGATAATTCCAATATGAAACCTTGATGTCCTCCAGCGTCCATATTTCCTTAGAAACTGCTCGGTAAACGCAATATAACTGTTTATCATAATCTAACGACTTGATGAAACAGTCGGTTTTAGAACCTCACAGAAGGCCGTGATGAGGGGCAGGTGGTATCCGTTGGGTTAGTTCGCAGTAAAGTAGTCAAGCAAACCTAAGGGCTGACCAGATTTCCACTGGCTCACATTTCACAGATACGTCACTAACAATATGGTGTGATCTGACCCCCGTGGGACCTAACCTAAGTTGCTAGCAGGTAACACGTTTCGACTTTGTCTGGGTCCACATATCAAAACCGTAAAGAATGGCAGTATTCAGTGAGGGAGGGGTAACTTCACCAGACATATACATCGGAGTATCCTGTATCTTTCTTCTTCTCCTCTGTACTGCTCTCAACTCTCGAGTTTTCGACCACAATTACAGAAAACATGGCTCCGTTGCTAGAACTCTCTATCTGTGGCTTTCTGCTACAGATCTCATCTCATCTTGGGTACTTCTAGGATACATCACAGTAGATGTTTTAAATGATAAAACCGGGGAATGCAAGAACAGTACAACTTCTGAGTGCAATGAAAATTATCATTTGAGATTTTTACAAGCTTTACTTTCAGTTAAGATATACGTGACAGTATTCACTTTCACCATGTCCTGTGCTCTGGCTCACATCACAGCTTTCCTTGCCACAACCCGCTTTCTAACGATGAAGTATCCTTTTCTACAGATGCAAATGAAGAATGTGATACTCCTTCTGCTCTTAACAATAACCTGGATTCCGTTAGTTGACAGCTGCGCCATGTTTATCATTTCTGGACAATCAAAATGTGGACCGACAAAAGTTACCATTGTACCTTATGTCTGGGACTACTGTCCTATAATATTCGGGCTGAGGGAAGACAGTAGGGGATATTTTCTCGTCCTCATTATGGCTTTATAGTGTTTGAAATAGTGTTGAAATAGTGTTGAAATAGTTTTAAACTATTTCAATTCTACAAATTAATTACATTTATTGAGTATGATTATGATGTTGAACATCGGAACGTGATTACCAATTAACAGCTTGTGTCCCTTGTCCGAGTCTACTCAGAGAAAACAAGAAAATTTGAACAATCGGAGCGAGTAATCACTACTTACCCTGTTCAAGGCCACTGCTCAAAACCCCTAGAAGCTTTGTTTCTTTGTTTAGGAAAACTTTGTTGTCCACGCCCACAGTGTCTTTTAGTATTAAGGAGTTCTTAAATGAATAATTACAATGATCATGATTACATAAGCACATCACATGGTAAGCTGTTGACCCGCCAATAAGGGAAGCACGCAGATGTTGCATGACACGAGGATAATTACTAGCAGCTCATATAACAGTAAATTAGTTAAGTGGACAGTTTTACGGTTTTGCTGTTACCCACTTGTGTTGTTATAGCTTAGCAGGCTTCTTGTTTATCTCATACATATCTGACGTATAAAGTACTGGTTAATAAGTTGATTGTAGGACTTAATCACTAAAGGACTGAATCACTAAAAGCCGCTTAGAATTATATACATTCGCCGCCTTGGCGTCTTAAGCGTACATGTTAGACATGCTAAAGCGTAACGGTAATAGGAAAATGTGATCATCGAAAAATGCGTTCATTGCAAGACATAGCGCTTCAGATAACAAAATTTGACACTAATTTATTTCAGAGTTCAGAGTTCAATAATCAATTAAACCATGCCCGGCTGAATCTGCAACAGTCCGCTTGGTTTGATTCTGTGCTGTAGCTGGCTGGGTCGAAGTGTCATTAATCTGTGAACTGTGACTTCCGCTTGTTGAGTGTCATGAGGAGTTAGAGGAGTAGAGGTGAGGAGTGCGTCGTAGGTCTGATCGTCCTTCCGGTTGTTCGGGTGTCAGAGGAAGATTCTGATTCCTTTATCCCTTCTAGGGATAAACTCGATAGAGAAAAAACTTTGTTTCATTCAGTTTTTGTGTCATTATAGTGTAATAAGATGCCGATTTCTGATGCCATGACTTGTTTAAATATACTTGATTGGAATAACGAGCTCGCTAACTGTCAATGTCCTCCAGTCTCACATAATGCTCAGTAATCAGTAATGACGAGTCGCATGCTCGCCGTCCTAAGGTCGGGTATTTAGCTGGGAGCTTGTTTGTGACCTGATTCAACCTGCGTAATGCGTATCAGATCCTTTGTACTGGTCTCAACTCTCTAGTTTTCTACGACAACTATAGAAAGCATAGCTCTCCTGCCACGATTCCAACCGCTGGCGATTAAATCTCCCCAGTAAATTGTACAGGTGACCTTCTTAAGCTGCACGTGAGAGTAATACACTAATTAAGGGCATTTGGTAGTGATTACAGCAGAGATATCTTAACATAAGAATGCAGGGGAGAGATACAGCTGTGATCTTTCAGTTTCAGGATGGTGTCGCACCTTCGTTGTAACTTAAGGCTAGTAAAGTAGGTTGTAGGTACTAACTTTTAGTAGATAATATGATCGACTGATTATACTATTTCATATAAGCTGTTTTGCCTAGATTACGATTCAATCTTAAATTCCAAGAATTTTTACAGAAGAATGGCGGTGTTCAGTGAGGGAGGGGTAACTTCACCAGACATATACATCGGAGTATCCTGTATCTGTCTTCTTCTCCTTTGTACTGCTAACAACTCTCGAGTTTTCTACCACAATTACAGAAAACATGGCTCCGTAGCTAGAACTCTTTATCTCTGTCTTTCTGCTACAGATCTCATTTCGTCCTGGGTACTTCTAGGATACATCTCAGCAGATACGCTAAAGAAAAAAGATGAGGATTGTAAAACTAGTACAGCGCGAGAGTGCAACGAAATGTATTATTGGAGGTCAATGAATGCTACCTTAGGGGTAAAGATAAACACAGTCATCAGTTTTACACTGTCCTTCACCCCTGCTCACATCACAGCTTTCCTCGCCACAACCCGCTTTCTGAAGATAAAGTATCCTTTTCTTCGGATGCAAACAAAGCATGTTATCCTCTTACTGCTCTTAACAATAACCTGGATTCCTTCCGTTGTCAGCTGCGCCATGTTTATCGATTCTGGACAATCAAGATGCGGACCAGTAAAAACTACCATCGTATCTTATGCCTGGAACTACTGCCCTATAATATTCGGGCTGAGGGTAGACAGTAGGGGATACTATCTCCTCATCATTGCGGTTCCGGTGATTTTACAGATAGGAGCAATGTTCACATCAATACTCACTACATACGAGCTGATAAAAGTTTATCTGAATCCAGTTTCAGAAAGTACAGGCCGGGAGGGAAAAAGAATGAAAAGTAGCATGAAAATACTGCTCACTAATCTCGGAAGTTTTATTCACGTTCTCATCCTCACAGTAACAGCAACCATGAGTAACGTTAAAATCGATGATCATTTCCCAATAGGAAGAGCTGTAACGTATGTGTTGTTCCAGACTATAGTTCCAGCCTTGATATCAACATTAAACCCTCTTATCTACATCCTCCTGACTCCAGACTGCGACTTTAAAGTCAACAAACGTACACGGGTCGTCCTGGACTCTGGTTGACAGAACCTTCTAATCGAAAATTTATTCATTTTTGAAAAGACAGCTGCAGTATTTAGTGTCAATTATTAGAGAATATTAAACTGTTTCAGAAAATATGGAGCTGTTCAACACTGCGTAGGTCTTGGATAATGACAACTGCTGGGGAAGCAGGAACCCTGACCAGGATAAAAAACCGTTATCCTCCTTACGGAGGTAGTTACTGAGCAGGTTAAGCTACAGAATATAGACAGATAGAGAGTGTAAACTCATTATTGCCCTGCAGCGACTGGTATCAAGAACGGGATGTCTTGCAAACTGGAGCTTAATTACAGATGAGGGTTAAGTGAACCACCACAATAAGACATAACAGAAATAGTATGTTTCAACTGGCTTTCACGAAGCTTAGGTAGGATAAACGGTAGTAGGAGCTGGGTGCAGTATACAAACACATGTGTCCTTACAAAAGAACAGTCAATGATACAACAATGTATTAATATTTTGTTACCACAATGCTATTTTAGTGTGTACCAATTAATTGATCTTTTTGTCGTCCAATCTAATCATTCGCATTTTACCGGATAGAGCTTCCATGCCACATGATTACAACGCACAATCGCATATCTTCCTTTTCTGCATTTCTTTTTCTTATCCGTTTTTTCTTCTAAATACTCTCTGCTTTCTTTCACAATCTCTTCTACATTCTTGCATACTTTGGCCTTTAAAATTTCCTCGTTTCCCTTTTCTCTACTTGTTTCTCTCTGGCTAGTCTGTTATCATTATCGATGATAGATCGGCTGCCTGAATCTTACAGCACCGATTTTTGGTGAAGCTATACGGGCATGCATATTTCCTTATCTCAACAGTTAATTCAACTTATCGCGTAAATCAATTTTACTTTATAAGTTAGTTTTTAAACAACAGGATATAATTTTGCCGTGAGACTTGGGTCTTGGGATCTATTTTTAGATCGCTTACATTCGGTGAGGTGTCCTAAAGCTAATAGGAGAGTCCAGTAGGCGACATAGCACGAGGACAATTAAGGGCAGCTGACTTGAGAGCTGAGTCATCAGATGAACGTTAAGTAGTTTAAACACGGGTTGGTTGGTAAAACATTTAGGTTATTAATACACCACGTACAGTTTAACTTGCCGAGCGTAAAAAAATTGTCAATTTTTGTTGGGTTGCAACAATATTGCGACGTTTAAGATGACCCACCGACGGTATTAATGTTCTAGAGGCCAATACCACTTATTTCTTGCTTGTGTGATGGGTGAACCCCTCTTAATTAAGAAGGGCTAAAGTAAAGATCCTATTATCATGATGGTGGATTAACGTCACCTTCGAATAAAAGAGGCTGATAGGGAAATAGCCCCGACCACAATTGTACCGATTTCAAGTTTCAACCGCTCAATGACAATAAACTCTGGCCAGGAAATTGTACAGGTGATCTTATGAAGCTTCTCGTTATGGTAATTAAGGGCAGCTGATGGTAATTACACCACAATTTTGAGAATTATTTTAGAATGCAGGAGAGGTGTGTCGCAGTTTTGAGCTTTCCTTTTAGTTAAGGCAAAGTAAAAGGCTCATGTTGATCGAATAATTTTAAGCTGTTTTGCCGAGATTACTGTTCAATATTAAATTCCAAAGATTTTTGCAGAAGAATGGCGGTTTTCAGTGAGGGAGGGGTAACTTCACCAGACATATACATCGGAGTATCCTGTATCTTTCTTCTTCTCCTTTGTACTGCTCTCAACTCTCGAGTTTTCTACCACAACTATGGGAAACAAAGCTCCATTGCTAGAACTCTCTATCTCTGTCTGTCTGCTACAGATCTCTTTGCATCTTGGATCCTTTTTGGATTATTAGCTGCAACTGTTCTGAAAGATAAAGAAGAAGCATGCAAGAACAGTCAGACAAAAGAGTGCAACGAGAACTACTACTGGCAATATGTCCCTGCTACGTTTGTAATGAGACTCTTCACCGTCATTGCTTTTACCATGTCATTCGCTCCGGCTCACATCACTGCCTTCCTGGCTATAACCCGCTTCCTGAAGATCAAATATCCTTTTTTTCAGATCAAGACAAAGTACGTGATATTATCACTTCTCACCAGCATCGTCTGGATTCCAATAGTGGTCGGTTGTGCTATGTTTATCGACTCTGGGCAGACAGAGTGCGGCCCAGCAAAAAGACACATTGCACCCTTTTCGTGGAATTACTGTCCCATAATTGTCGGATTTAAAGTTAATGGTAAAGAGTTTTTCTTTGCCCTAGTCACAATTTCGTTTATTCTACAGATAGGAGCAATGTTTACATCAATACTCACTACATACGAGCTGATAAAAGTTTATCTGAATCCAGTTTCAGAAAGTACAGGCCGTGAGGGAACGAGAATGAAAAGTAGCATGAAAATACTGCTCACTAATCTTGGTAGTTTCATTCACGTTATTATCATTGTCGCTACGTCACCAGAAAGCGGCATAAAACTGTCCGACCATGCTCCGATAAACGTCGCAATGACTTACGTTCTGTTTCAAAACATTATCCCAGCAGCGATTTCAACTCTCAACCCGATCATCTATATCATTCTAACCCCCGACTGCGATCTGAAACTACCAAAATGTTTGAAAAGAGTCTGCTGCAGAACAACCCTCTCTGATCAGCGCAAGGATGTGGACACAACTCGTGAGACTGTTTCCGGGTCAATTAACTAGATTCTGTCATGCCTTGGAAATCTACATAAGGAAGTTAAAGGTGACTCTTCTAAGATTGCAGAAATTAAAGACCTCGGGTACAATATCATTCATCAATCCAGACCAGGAAGAGGAGGAGGTGTTGCCATAGCATTCAAAAAACACATGATAATAACAAAGGCAAAATCAAAATCCTACAAATCATTCGAACGGATAGAAGGGATGCTTAAGGGGGAATTGTAGCAAACAGGGGTTTGTGGCAGCTAGACCAACGGACTGTACAGTAACCTTAAGCACCTTAACGGGCATCAATTCCACGTCTAATTTTTGTATTCTAAGAGGACGTATTTTAGGAAACCATAAAAAGAAAATTTTTCCGAGAAAAAGGAAAGTTTTGGAAATTTCTATTGTATGATTGACGCTTTGCCGTTTTACATTAAACCATGTTGAAAATTTGCTCAAACTTTGTTGAAACCTCCGTTAATAAACTGTAAAATTTCATGAACGTTGATTTCGCCGCAGTTGTGCAAAGTTGCAAGTCCCAAAATTTTATTTTTCATGCTACCTAACTTTGAAAACTTGCACACACTGCTCTGAAATGTCAACGCTCTCGTAACTTTGCACACAGGTAGAGAACAGCTATAGAACAATTTTGATACATTATGTTTAGTCTGTTTCCAAATAAAGGGGAAAGATTTATAGACACTTGAAATCAATTTAGGCTCGATTTTTGTGCCAAATTTTAACTTGAAGACAAAGTATTGTTAGAAACAAATTAGGTCCTCTTAGAATAAAAAAATAAAATAAATATGTTGTGCAATTGATGCCCATTAGGGTGCTTTAAGTTCCTGTACAGTCAAATCGACCAGAAAAATTGTTACATCTCCCATTAACCTATGTACAGTAAAAACTCTATTAACCGGGCCTCGCGAGGGAAAAAGAGAAGGCCCAGTAAATCGAGGGACATGGTAAATAAGGGTACGGTAAATAGAGGTTTTACTGTATTGAGAAATATGGGGGGAAAGGGAGAAGGCCCGGTAAATCGAGGTACGGTATATAGAGGTACGGTAGATAGAGATACGGTAGATAGAGATACGGTAGATAGAGGGTTTACTGTATTGGGAAATATCGGGGGAAAGGGAAAGGCCCGGTAAATCGATGGACACGGTAAATAAGGGTACGGTAGATAGAGGTTTTACTGTATTATTGTTATCAATGCTTTACTGTACTACTACTACAGACCACAACACGTGTTGGAATGCGAGTTCTACCTTCTCGAGATGATGGACTGTTGTCTGATAGTTCACCAGCCCTACAGACCCCTNACCACCTACTCCGAGTCTTTAGGCCCGAGGTCAGTTGG
>JH152746.1:94312-104733 GCA_000226015.1 Mnemiopsis leidyi | reverse complement strand
ACACACACACCTACACACTACACACACACACACACACACACACACACACACACACNCACGACACACACACACACACACACACACACACACACACACACACACACACACACACACACACACACACACACACACACACCTTTACACTCATAGCAGTTAGCACATTCCTTAACTTAGGAATGTATTTATCGTTAGCCTGGTTCAATTAACTCGAATATTTCTATACTAGAATTTCTGTATTTTCAGAAAACTCATTGGGTTCTTAAGTAGAACTGTCTAAATTCCCCTTAAACCATAGGACTTAAAACAAACCGCCTTGATCAAATGTGGCATCACACGTAATTATTGTAGAACCGTAATGCACCACGTCAGAGCAAACAAATGATTTAATAACACCCTCCTGGTGTCACATGTGACGTAAATGTGCCCCGAAAGTAAGGTTCTTTTACATTTTTGTGTTCAAAACATGAATACGTCAGAGAAAAAGGACCGTGCTACTATGAATAATACTCAATCTCGTGAATATGATTACATTTGATCTCGCCTAGAGGGGTTCAAAATAATGATACAGTGCTATATACAGTGCTATATACAGTGATATATAGCTGTTCGTAACATACACAATATCTTGCAGAGTTACGTGCAAACTTAATCTACTGATTACTTTCCCTTGTTAACCGTCAATGTCTGAAATTCGGGGTATTTTTTGAATACAATTCCCAGTTTTCACGTTTTTATCGCATAGGTTGCTCTTCGCCAGGAATCTTTCACAGTAAGAATCTTACAGTGTTTGACGTAAAATGAAAAATTATCGTTTGATATTAAGATATGAATACTATGTATTCTTGCCGTTCATAGATAAAGTCCAATGTGATCTCACATATCATCTCAAAAACCAAAAATTTCTATTTTATGAATTCTGCCTCTTGAATAAAAACATAAGCTCAATATCTCTTAGAACTTGTTTTCAATAAAAATGTAACAGCTGTATACATAACGAGAAACGTGATCTCACACACAACAGCCGGTCACGTGACAGCTAATTGTAACTAGGTAGTAAAATGAATGCTTCCTGTGTCCACGCCTAAGAAAACACCACTAAAACGCACTGCTCTTTATCAACGTGTCTGTGTAACTGATTTCTACTTTTTTACTGTCGCTTTTAGTAAGATTGGGCATCTTTTTAGACGTATGCTTACTATTTTTGTCAATTTTTGATAGAAATTTTCCATTTGTCGGTTAGTTTCCCGTTACTTTGGACCCCGAAACATTTGTCCCATTATATTCCCTGAAAGGAAGTGATGGGTTAATCATGTTCCATAGTCCTTCCCAATTCCTATACCAACCTGACAAAGGTCCAAAATATTAAATAATGATTAATTTCCAGCGCCCCTTCTCCAGAAATATGTTCAAATAAGTTAACTCCCTCACGTGACATCACTATCACGTGACGGTGGGAGATGGTGGAATGAGTAAGATCAGCTGGACTGACGAAGAAGATTTAGAACAGGACGATTTCGAGTGTCTGCCTCACAGCGGGAACGTCTTCATAGACACTCGGTTTAAACGTTATTCGAGCTGGTCCCTCGCGTCCAGCACTGGTGAGGTTGTGTGACTGTTTAGTGGGATGGTCAGTAACAGGATACTATCTAACAAGATTATGTGTTGTACATTGTTTGCAGCTTCATGATGAATAGAATGCTGGATATCTCTCCTCTTAAATTTGAGTTTTATCGGATTGTTTTAAGTTAGCAGTTTTGTAAGGGGTTGACCTTTTAACTTTCACATCTCACTGTAAATGTAAATAAACCGTCTGGCACTGTTCCTCTCCTAACATAACGTTTTGACGAATTCCTGTAACTGTGCATGTAAAAACAGTAATATTGTAGTAACAACTATAGAAACTAGTTGAAAGCTCCAATTTTCGCTCCACGCGATACGAAAGTATAAAGTATAAAGTGTACTATATTTAGTGTAACAGGATAGGATGAGAGTGTCTATGTCACACACCCTAACTTGATGTATTACATGTACTAGTGATGTATTACATTTATCTAATATATTACGTCTTCCTTCCTCTCATGGTGGTGATGTGCTTGTTGTTGGATCTACTTAACTACCATGAACATAGCTTGTACACAAGTACATTGTATTTATCCTAATAACTTGTTTTGGTTGTATTCTGAAGTACAAATCGTTTCTTCTGATTCAGACTCCTTCCATTAAACATCGATAAATAATATAAATATATAAATATATATATGCAAATATATAAATAATATTGGAAGTACTGTGCTCGTTGAGGACAATTTTGGTCGAGGAAAATTTAAACTATTCACCGACACAGCTGTAAATGATCAGCATTATTTGCAATTTTTTTGCCATTTCAAACTAATATTTCATCAAATTTCAGATTCTGCGCTGTTGGCGCGCGCAAACTTTGATCCCAGTTCATACGACGCTGAAAAAGAGAGGGAGAGGGCGGAAGAGAGAGAACGGATTTTCGAGCGTTACACTCAGGCAAGAAAAATACTTGTAAAGCCTAAATTTCAAATATTTTAACTGTTCTTTGAGTTAATAATAATGCCAAGACAGTAAGTAAATTAAGGAGTCTCTATGTACTGTTAAATTGTACATTAGTTGTAAATTCTTCTGCTCGTTCCAGGGTCGCAGTAGAACGGATGACATAGAACCATGGGAGGAACCAAACTTCTCACACTACATGAAGAAAGATCACTATGGTTTTATACAGTGAGTAATAATCTCTGGTTTTGCAAAACTCCGCTTGCAGGATCCCAGAAATTAAACATGTTGCGGCTACGAAGCGCGCGGTACTTTTTGTTATGTACGAACGCAATGTTCACGTGAGTTTTTCTTGCACTTATTTAGAATTTAGGACTGTTATTTATATTCGTAATCGCATACCGAGTACCAAATTCCTTCAATCCCAGTGAGAAGCCCATACCTATGGAGCCAGTCGACAAAAAGTCGCTGGAGAAAAAGCAGATGAAAGAAAAGAAATGGTTACGTATGGTTAAACACTGGCAGGAAACTAACCGCATGCCGGAGGATCTCAAATCTCGAATCTGGAAAGGCTGTCCTGACTCTTTACGAGGACAGGTGTGGCCTCTAATGTTACGGATACGAGAGATTAAGCAATCAAACGAGAAACAACATGGTCCCAATATGTATGAGGTCAGTTCAACGTGGCATGTCAGCTATTTTGGTTTTGTGTGTGTAACCGTGCTGTGTTTAATTGATGTATGTTCGTGAGACACTGCGTGCCCTGTCACATTAGAGTTATTTTTACGTCACATCGCCTGCCAATAATCTGATCTCTATCGACCCACTAAGGAATCGATAGCAATATTTAACACAGCGTTCTCCAGCAATGTATAATAAGTTAATAAACACTACATGAACTCATATACATTACATCCTACAGTCTACACACCGGCTAAATAAGTTAATTTCCACAGCGAATGAAGGAGAAAGCGCGACGCAAGTCACCAGATATACGGCAGATAGATCTAGACGTACACCGGACGTATCGAAATCACGAGATGTTCCAACTTAAATACGGCGTTATGTGAGTCGGCAGGGAAACTTTTGATGCTCCCGTTGAATTCACTTTAACGTTTGTACTAAGTCTGCTAATCATCCCCAGATCTTTCTTATATTTGTTCATTTAACGATTGTTGATCTCCAAACTTTATCTCACCAGGCAACAGAAGCTGTTTTACGTTCTAGCCGCCTACTCCATGTTTAACAAGGAAGTTGGCTACTGCCAGGGCATGGCTAACGTCGTCGCGCTGATGCTCATGTATCTTCATGAAGAGGAGGACGCGTTTTGGGCGCTTACGTCCCTGCTGCGCGGCGAGCGGTATCAGATGAACGACTTCTTCACCCCACGTCTTCCTAAGCTTTTCAGGTGTCTTGATCATCATATGGTGCTCCGTAAAAAGTTCATTCCGTCCGTTCATAAGCATCTAAAGAAACTGCAATATGAACCGACATTGTACGCCACCAAATGGTTTTTGCAATGCTTCCTGGACAAACTCCCGTTTTCACTAGCTCTCCGAGTCTGGGACATCTTCCTGCTCGAAGGAGAGGAGATCGAAACGGCTATGGCCATCGCAATTTTAAGAACTTTCAAAAAAACTCTCATCAAATCTAACGATGAACAGCTAAACGATTTTATGTGTCGATTAGGAGAAAGTCAGGTGAGTTTATCTTTAGAAATTTCTTCATATTTTTCGTATCTGCTAGCAAATTGTAACATATTCAACATTGGCGGAACATAAGCTGTGTTTTAACAGTAAAAGTAGGTTTTTAAGCTTCATACGTACGTCATGTAAAGTTAAGTGTTTATTTCCCTTCGTAAGGATATCGGCAATTGTAGAAAATTGTATCAAGTAAATGACACCTCTTTTAATCACTTCCCTGAAACGTGACTGTTTCACAAAATACAATTTGAAGATATATACATATATTTCATTGTTTCAATAAATGAAATACCGTCTGAAATCTTAAATCCATTTTAACTTTCAGTTAGACGAAGAAAAGATCATAGACAATCTATCTGAAGTTCTTCTGGACCTCCGGCGACAACGCATGTCACATCTTCCCAAACCGACCATTATTGAGGAGATAAAACCGTCCGAGTCTATGTCGACTCTTCCCTCCAATAAAAAGGTTAAAAAGAAGAAAAAGAACCGTGACATGAATAACGGAGGCGGGAATACCCTGCCAAGCATGCACATGACTTCATTGTGATATTTAGTCTTTATTCTTATAGAAACAGGGGCCCTGTTTAGTTACCAGTACGAGCTGCTGCCGCCAGTGCCGCCGTCGCCGCACTGTCACACCAAGCCTCACGAGTCAGGTTTTACCGAGTTTTTAATTTGTAATTACGGACGTTGCAGCGTGCTGAAGGTATAACTTTCTATCTGAATATCATGGATCTTATATGTATTGTGTCGTCACGTTTAAATCACGAGTTTGAGACAGGCCAGCATAGTGCTAGAACCAACCAGATTAATCAATAGGCAGTCCAATAAACAGACCTACTTTGGCATTGACTAAACTTACTTAAATCATCGACTATTTAACCACTAACCAGCCTTCTTGAATATGAGCCAGACTAACACATAGACAATAGAGCTGTAATTGTGGGTTATGGGGACAAAAACTTAACCCTTCTCTTATCAGATCGTGGTACACAACCAGAACCACTTCACTCCGGTCTACGAGACAACAGTGTAGTCGTGCGCGCGCCTGCTCAGCGGGAGCGCGCACAGCGCCCCACATCCCCGACTGTTGTGAGTACTGCTCGTATCGTGCTTCCCTCTAATCACCTGCATGCTATCTCCCCGGACTTATGAACACTTTCTATATACACGACATTTTTATAACCGCTCATTTAACACTTGCTTTATCTCTCGCCACGCCGGACACGTAATTCTTAGGCCGTGTTATTCTCGCCTCTCTGACTTATTCTGAGCTAGCGCAATGAATGTAGAAGATATCCGGCCGCGTTACTGAACATATGCACTCGCTCCTCATTTTGCGTACATCATAATTGACCTGTTATTATAATTTCCCGCCAATTATGCATGTGTATAATTATAATTGTCAAGGATAATAAGTATGTGCTTGCTTCACTAATTTGCATACATGGACGATAATCTCAATGAAATTTGCAAATCAAGTGTTATGCGCTGCTTGTCACGATATGCCAACGGGAAATATGTATACGTAGTGTCGGTCTTTGGTATGATGGTTGTGTGTAAACTTCAAGAATGTGCATATCTAACTGTCCTGCCGAAAGGTATAAAAAAACGTCAAATGTCAGGGTAGTGTTATATTCGCCTTATATTACATGTTTAAAGCAACACAGTATCTTCTATCTCTCTAGCCGGCATTGTTTTGAGTGTTTGTCTACAAGCAAGAAACTCTCAAAACATTTACGTGTAGAAAACCTCTATAAATGTGTAGAAAAACCTCTGAAGCAACAACATTCTTTTGAATGTCACAACTCTGACGCCCCAAATACTCCATTTTCCGACTCCAGCAATAAAACCTTCAAAACTCCACCTACTATATGTCTCGAAGACCGTGTTGTCTCAATTTATGTCTCCATTTTTTGTAGAAATGTCTCGTAGTTCCGGGCGGGACAGCATGCAGATGAAAAAGGGATGCAGCATGATACGTGTGGTGCTCTCACTTTTATTGGGAAAAATGATATTATTGTGGAAGGCCCAGATTTTTTTGTGTTATGCAACAGCGTTGATTTGTCTAATCTGGCTTCTTATTGGCCAAACACTGTCACAATTCACATAACACTGAAAATGTCAGGCTTCTCCGCAATAATATTGACTTTTCGTAAAACAGCACTGACGACTAACATTTTCTACTTCACTCTAGATTCCAGGATTTAGAAAACGACCCCTGACACGACTTTGACACACTCCATTCTGACTTGATACTTAGCATTAGATTCATTTCCTGCCGCCCGAGGCCGACCTCCTTCAAACGAAAAAGATCGAAAGAAAAAAAGGAGACTGCAATCCAAGATAAGTCTCACGTGTAGCCCCTGTGCACGTGCAGTGTGCACGTTATGCGCATAATGCACATGTGCAATGTAACGTGCGCGTACATCGTTACACGCGACTTAATTGGAAGCTTATTATATTGTTTCATATTATATATTGTATGTTGAATTCTTTGTAAATTATTTTATTGATCCACCGTGTCTACCCCGGATGTTTTAACGTTGATTTTCTACACATGATGATAGCGTACACGTGTTGTTTGGTGTGATTGATCACGTGTTCTGTCACGTGACATGCTGTGTGCACGTGCAGTGTGACGTTATAGTAGCGCATGTTTGAGATGGCACGTTCGTGGCATGTTGTATGTTGCAATGTACCACGCACGTGTTCCGATCACATAATTTAGACGATGAAATTTCGACCTTCCAACACTTAGGAATTGTTCACAGAAGAGTTGAAGCTTTTGAGAGCCGCTTTGGTTTGTGCTATGTTTAGGTTCTTATAGAGGTCTTGTTTTATTTTTAAATGTTTTTCCTCACTGCAAGTGTGATTGTTTACGATTAGCCAAATTGTGGATGTTCCCGATTTTTGCTCACACTTCAACCATTTATTATTTTTTATTCTAAAATTATCGCGCATCATCAACAAAAGTCATTTCTGACCTTGATATTTTATTTCATTATGATACTCCAAATCACCATTTACTGCAAAGTGATGAATTTGTACTGACTAAACTATAACGTCTGAAATATTTTGATACTCTTACAGCATGGACACGGGTTACATATACCATATAAGCTTCGAAAATTAGATAATTTGGTTGATTGTTTCATTTCTGTATGAAATTTTTTACCCGATAACATAAAGTAATCGCTACGGCATCATGTAACAAAATATTAAAGGAAAACAGTATTACTTATAAGCGCTATTTATTGCATTTTTATTGGTCCAATTGTAGTAACTTGCCAAGCATTTATATCAAGGTATTGGTCAGCAATTACTGAAGTATCTAAAACCTTTAATAATGTTAAAAATATGTTTAAACGTTTACTGTTTGAGATTTTTAATGTATAATTTTTAGTAAAGGAAGAGGTTTTGACACATGAAAATTTCAATCTTAAGTATTGATTACTAGCCATGGCGAAGATAAATTGGATTGTTTTTCATTAAGAATGGACAATGGTGGAATTGCACGTCAAACGAACTTGAATGAACCTTCCTTAAATTGTTAGAAACTATTAATAGGAGTTTTAGAAATTGTTAGTTTGAGATATATAATTTGAGCGTGTTACAACGCGCGTCCGTTTCCACTTAATGTCAAAATGTACATATTATGATTAAATTGATCCTAGACCTCGTAAAGTATGTATTTTTGTACTTAATATTTGGAAATGCTAATGATTTCATTGTAAGCCCATTAATCCAAACTGGTTATATTTCTCGCTTCTATAAAAAATTAACAAAACAAAACTTGAAATAAAGTCCGCGAACTGTATGCATCTTACACTCTGACATAAAAGCCCTGGTATAAGTGCTATCTTCATTCTGCATTCTACACAAAATGTGTAGGATTCAGGACATAGTATGAAGGCATTCGATTATGGTAGGGCTTGACTTGAGCTTCATGTTTTTTAAGATAAAACAACTTTTTTGGTTCGTCAGATCCCGTAAAAATTCACTGGCAAATTTCACTGAACAAATATTATGATATTATAACCCTGTATCTTGTTTGAGGTGAAAGTGTGTTTCTTTCACCATGTAACAACCCGCTGGTTTATTTAAGTTGTTTCTTTAACGTTCGTTCTTCTATCAAATCATTCTATAGCAGTTTCGCCTCAGCTTGGTTTTCCATTATCAAGTACAACTCTTGTTGTTGATGAAGAGAACTAGCAGTGGCCTCGTGAAACTTTCAGACTGTTCCCTCTTTGCTCTTGTTTGACTTAGAGGCTGTTTGGAATGCTTTTACTGTGTCTGCTTTCAACATGTGTTTCCTTGCTGCCTCGGCTTTCCTGAGGGGATATCAAGTTTGTATCATGTGTGTGTCTCTCTGTTTTTCTATTGTTGCTACATAGTGATGATGTGTAATTCAAATATATGTACTGCAATGTAGCGACTTATCTATCTTCACTATAAGGTAATTTTATCAATAGAAGTTCCAGTGAGTCTAAAATTTAGTGGTTAAAGGGTTGTGATCAACAATTTTAGTGGAAACATCTGTAAAAATGAACAACTGTAATGTACAAAATAAATGTAGAAATGTACAATGTATAGATAATAGTAAAATATCAGTACGCACCTAACGTCTTCGCTCTCAAGGTAACAGAGAACTATGACATAAAGTAGACAGACAGGTATCAAGATGACGGGTAAAAGTAGATCGTTAGTGGACACTCCGGCTTCTAACACCGTTTTGTAGTGCGCTGCAGGGTAACAAGTCTTAGTTTTTGTGTGTAATTCCTCACCCTGACTTTGCATAATGTATATGTAATCTACACAAATTTGGCTAATCGTAATCAATAAAGACATGGGCTATAAAACTTTGGACTATCAGTATAAGGCGTGACTCACAGGTGCAGTTTATAATGAGGGATTTAGTACATCCTGAAATGTCGGAGATGGTACAGCTGCTCAGATCGTCATACTTGCCACACTTGGCTGAGTGTCCGACACTGAGTTGTTGGCTCCAAGACATGGAGTTGTCTGGGGACAGTTGCTCGTACTCCATGTAGCCGGACATCCTGGGATAGGACGGCTTTAAGTCTTCTCTAGAGGCACCGCAAGGATAATAAACCCATATTCTTAGTTTTTTATATGCCTTGAGACGTAGTAGTAGTACATATCTTAGTAATCACGATTTTTTAGTCGGATTAATAATTTATAACATATGCTTACGCGCAAAAAACAAGAAGTGTAGAATTGTCGACAGAGTCTCCACACACAGTTTTCTTGGTTCCGTTCTTATTTATCACAACTCGGCTAATTTGCCATCCTGTCCCATTAAAATTAGTTCCGCTTGGTTTCTCTAACTCGTACGCTGAAAGGAGGAGATTATTCATCCTAAAATATTCCAATACCGTGGTTTCTGACTAAGTAGATCTGTCCGATTAGGTGACCATTATGCAATATCGAATGCGAATTTATTTTATAGTTATACTAATGGCACGCAGTTGATATTTTTTACTGTCCAGTGTCACTATTCAGTGCCCGAATTAAAACCTTAAGTCTGCAATTCATTATCATGTAGACTGGCGACTTTACCTGTTAGTTGAACATAAGACAAGATATACTCACTGGTAGTCGCTGTAGATTGTGCTATCGCGTAAAAAAGTCCGACTGCACAGTGGAACGCACACAAACGCATCGTATCCCGGAGCTAAACGTAATCAGGATCACATTTATGTTATAGCAAAAATGCATTAAACAAAATTTGTTCGATATTACAGTCTACCCAGTTAGTCACATGAACATGAAAGTGTAACACTAACGAGTCTGGTGTAACAGTATGATTAGTGTAACGAGTCCGGTGTAAGAGTAAGACGAGTGTAACGAGTCTGGTGTAACAGTAAGACGAGTGTAACGAGTATGGTGTAACAGTAAGAGAAGTGTAACGAGTCTGGTGTAACAGTAAGACGAGTGTAACGAGTCTGGTGTAACAGTAAGACAAGTGTAACGAGTCCGGTGTAACAGTAAGACGAGTAGTAACGAGTCTGGTGTAACAGTAAGACGAGTGTAACGAGTCTGGTGTAACAGTAAGACAAGTGTAACGAGTCTGGTGTAACAGTAAGACGAGTGTAACGAGTCTGGTATAACAGTAAGACGAGTGTAACGAGTCTGGTGTAACAGTAAGACGAGTGTAACGAGTCTGGTGTA
>JH152746.1:32114-45021 GCA_000226015.1 Mnemiopsis leidyi | reverse complement strand
GAATAGAGTAGGATAACAACACAATGAGTAGGATAACGACACAATGAGTAGGATAACGACACAATGAGTAGGATAACGACACAATGAGTAGGATAACAACACGATGAGTAGGATAACAACACAATGAGTAGGATAACAACACTGTAACTACTGCAGTGAATTTCAATACCACAACTTGCAAAACATTTTAGGTTAAGAGGAGCAGATATGATATGATGGGACTATTTTTTTTAATATACCTCTCTTTTTTCCTCAGAGTGAGCCCCGAGAATGATTTCTTTTATTCTTTCTTTATCCTCCTTGCATAGCGCACTGACAATGAGGGATTAAGATGATGTCTTACCCGGTGCGGCGGTAGGAAATCAGTAGAATGAGATATGATTATCCCAAAAAATCATACAATTTATAGCGCAAAATTCTCAAAACTTTTGTCATTCTTACTTTGGTGACATAGTTCGCCAGAACTTAGTAACTCCGTTCTTTAGACAAATCGCAGCCATCCTTTTAGCGTCACCCGGCACGTTAGTCCCAAGAGACATCTCCTGTTAGATTGAAAAGTTCACATTCTTTAAGACACATTTTTTCCAACATTCATCAGATTTCTTAGCAATCTAAACTATGCCACTTGCCCATGATTTACTAAAAATATCGACTTAAGCCAACTTTTTAATCTACAATATTAGTACATGTTGAAACTTGCCGCTAAAATAGGATGGAATCCAGGCTTGACTTCCAGCTTGTGAATGAGCCTCTCAGCCTGCTTGACTTGAGTGTAATCAGGAGAACAGGCGGCCATTACGGCTTGAGTTGTCAACTCAATCGTGCACTCCGGCTCTTCCATCCTAGAATGTGTTAGAAGTTCACTGGACTCGACAGATTGGAAAGTTAATCTAATAATAATTACAAATTATGTAACCAGATTGATGCAGCAAAAGCTGGCTTTTGGGATTCTAAAATTGAGCTCGTAATTTGTCATTAATTTTATAATATGCTAGCAGATAATAAAATACCGGGGTTTATTGAAAATTGGCAATAAAATTATTCCAGTACTCCCTTTGCAGATAAATTATTATTAATGCAGTATGTACTGGAAATCTGTTTGTTACCTTGGTATTTCTAAAAGTCGGGTTAGAAGCAAAGTTTAAAATAAAAAGCGTTATAAGCATTACAGCATAAGATCGGTAAAATTAAGTTAAGAGCAAAAATATCATCGTAAAAAGAGAATAAAAGATTTTCACTTTCTCCGCTCATTTCGTCCTTCTCTTTTTCTGGATTTCTCACGAGATTTTTCTCTAATATGATCTGATTTTTCTCTTCTTTGCTCTCTGCTCCGACGAGATTTTTCCTTCTTGCGTCTTTCTCCTCTTGACCCCTCTCGTGACTCCCTCCGCTCATCATCGGAGCTTGAGTCTCTCAATGCGGTACTATTTTTCGACTTTCTCTCCCTCCTCTCTCCAGGAGAGTCCATGTCAACTGATTTTTGTCGCTCCTTTCTGATGACAGAATCACGATTTCTCGACGATTTCATCTCGGCTCGGCCATTCTCTCGACTACGATCTCTGTTTCTATCTCGACTACCAAGTCTTCTGTTTTCATCTCGAGTGTCCCGATCTCGTGCTCGACTTCCTCTGCGATTTCGGTCATCATTTCTGTCGTTTCTGTCGTTTCTGTCTCTTCTATTTTCTTGGGCCGGGTCGCCGGGTGGTCTACGTGATGGATGGAAATCATTAGAGGACCACGTTACCGGCTCATTTTGGGCGTTTTCTTTGTCAGCTGGCTTAGCTTTGTCATTGTCAGATTCCTCCTCTGAATCCGAAGATGAATCTGAAGTTCAAGTTCTATTAGCTGAGTGAATTAAATGTAAACCCCGGTTAATCAAACCCACATAATATTAATTGCACACCAAAATTGTTACGGTTGCTAAAACTTAAAGGAGTTGTGTATATTCGTCAAAAATACACCACCGCCGAACCTTAATTTAATAACGACCATCTCACTGATAAGGATAATTTCAAAGTGCAACTGCACACAAATTTATCAGCCATGCCAAATTGATAAGTCTGGTAGAAAATATAATCCTTCGAGAGTTAGACCGGGGTCAACTCCGGGGCTCAAAATTCTTCTGATTACGATTTTTCTTGCATGAAAACCTCCGTTGACCATAAAATGCTTCCGGTTGTAATCCTTCAGGGATGTCTTAATCCAATGTCAGTAGCAGGGAAAACTTCGCCAGACGATCTTGCCAGTATCTCGGAATATTTCCAAACATTCCAGCAGGAAGCTCGCACATTCCAGCAGGAAACTCGCACCATGGTCCAAGAATTCAGAAGTTCTTTGGGCCTAGTGATAGATCGGGTGGCTGGTATTGAAAGTATCTTGGAGGCACACACATTGAAAGGGGACCAAAAACTTGGAAACATCGAGGAAGGATTAGGCATCTTAGGGGAACGAGTGACAGCCATTGAAAGCATTTTGGGGGCACATACTGGGAAAGGTGAGCGAAAGCTTGGAAATATCGAGGAACTTCTTGGAGGACTGTCTACAACAGTATCTGAAATAGAAACTGTTCTAGGGAACCACGTGGAGAAAGGCGAAAAGAAACTAGCCAAGCTGCCAGGAAAGTTTGCCGAGCAAACGGCCGCCATTACTGCCAAAATAGCGGAGCAAACTTCGACCATCGATGAAAAGTTTGCTGAGCAAGTTGCAGTTTGCAATTCAATCGACGATAAAGTCTCACAAACGCTTGAAACAGCCAGGAAAGTAAAGCAACGCCAGGAAGCGTGGATTTCCGAGGTCCTACTGATCTCCCTCTACAAACTGACTTCTGAAAATCAGCGCCAGAACGACGGCTATGACTCGGATCTCGTAACAAACGGCCAGTTCACCTTCGAGTATCCAACCCACAGATCAATGCGGACCTACACCAAGCAGAGTAACAGGATAGCAGTCCATCTCGGGGGTCGCTTCAGGATCCACAACGTGTAGATCTGGAATATCAGACGCGACAACAACCTTGCTGATGACTCGTTGCACAAAGCCCGGATCTACGCAGATACAAAGTTGGTAGGCCAGGTAACAGAGATGCAGGCAACACTCGATTTTGTGGTTCCTAAGAACAATGCTACGTACGCTGAGGTGGTGTCTATTCAAGCATATGGCAGGAATCTTCTCAAACTCATAGAGGTACAAATATGGGGAAGCGGCCCTTATCCTGAGGGGGACCAATTTGCATAAATGAGACTTTAAGGCGAATGCAAAGACCGGTTTAAGAAATTTTACATCGAATGACACGGACGGAATATTTGATAAAATATTCTCAGTTTTTTATATTTGAATAGGACGAAAGAAACTCTTAGAATTGGGATAAAAAAATTTATTTTAGTATCCAAAATTCACGAATTTTCGATATCAATTAATATTTTTGTCGATTTTATCGTAGCTATTCATCAATCCCGATTCCCGAGTAACAGTTTTGTCGAAAATTTTTGTCAAGAAATCGAGCAAATAAAAAACATGCAACTTAAACATCCATCACTCCCCGTATCATATGCAAAGAAATCAAAACTAAATGCCAGCCTTACTTAGCAATTTGACACCTTACCTGAGGAAGAACTGCTTGAATCTGAACTGGAACTAGAACTAGAACTAGAACTGGAACTTCCGCCATCCAGACCAGTCAGCGTGGGAGCGGGAGGAGGAGCTGTCTTCAGCCACTCCCTTAGACCTTCTGTCAGATAGCCCAGTCCAATAGCAGTGAAGTAGTTAATGGAAAACCTGAGGTGAGGTTGTATTGCTTGAAAAAGTTTGCATGTTGCGGAAGATTTTACCGATTGATCAGTACTTAATTATGTGGATATAAAATAAAAAAGATTGCTTCTTCTTAAGCATACCCTGGAACATCACAGAAGCAAACCTAGGCACAAGTGATAGTCGATAGACCTACCTGGTGTTCCGAGGGTCGTCCCTAGGAAAGAGTCCCTCAAAGCAGACTTGCAGTGTTGGATCACTCATCCTCTCTCTCAGCTTCTTCTCGCCCATCTGACTCGCTATCTCTTGTAGCAGGATCTTTATAAACACTCGACTAGGAGATAAACAACATTTGTGAAGATTTATCTTTCAATTTCAAGTAACAAATACATCTAATAGTTACATATTATGTTTAGATGTTAGACAGTTGCCTACTGATGTATGGGAGTCGTAAATAGTGTAAAATATGATCAGTATCAAGTGATAATAACAACATTCTCTGGGAATATGACTTTGTTCCAGATAAACTTACGTCAAATTTAGACAAAAATACCTGGAAGAAGTGGTGTCCGCCTCCGTCAGCCTGACGATAGAGAAAACAGTCCAAGGAAGGGCGTCAGTGTAAAGCATGTGAGCGTAGCAGCAGCCCACATTCCGCAACTTGTTTGTCTCAAGACGGTGTATCGTCTCGAACTGCTCCTGGAACTCAGCGGCAAAGAGAGGGATGTACTCCCGCTTCAACCGACAGTACCGCTCTCCCAGCAACCTGCAGATAGGGAGGGTGAAGGTCTGGAGAAGAACTTTCTATGGTACATTATATTTGGTTAGGGTAAGATAAAGTAGGTAATAATCATATGTTTGTAAAACTGATAAGTAAGGAAATTTCCTCAGAGTGGTGATGAAGGAAAGTAAACAAGTACCCGTAGAATTTCTTGTAACTTCGCTCCTGCGAGCAACACTCAATAATGAGTTTGACGAGAATTGTCTCCTGTCCCGGTTTTAGTTGCAGCTTCGCTAACTTGTGGATACATTCCTCATATCCCAGAGAGCTCTGAAAGGTTTAAAATCATACTAAACAAAACTGAGATAATACTTTAAGATATTATAACGGAATAGAACCACGACTTTACTAGAGTGAAGTCAGGACCCCTATATAACTTCCTAGATGGAAAGATGCGCATTTTCCGACCTGAATGGTGAGGTAGATGGTACGTCTCAGAGCCTGCATGTTAGTCCCAGTCCTATCAGTAATCTCCATGCTCTCTTCCTCTTCCTCCTCTTCGCTCTCGTCGTCCTCGTCGTCACCATCGTCATCACTGTCGTCAGACCCCAGGATCTCGTTCCTGGGCACGTTGGATAAGTTCGCAATAAAGTGTGACCACTTTTGTTACCCAAAACAAATCTAGCAAAATAGAAACTTAAAAATTTATTGACATCATGGCCCCATTAATCATCAAAAAAACAAATAACAACATCACTGATCAGCGCGAAAATTAAATCTTCCAACAATCGATGTATATAAAGTATATCGCATGTTCTTTTACTTACTTAATTAGCTGATATTTAGCAGTGTTTTCTTCGTAGTCAGGATCGAACTTGAACACATTAAGAATTTCCTGACCCTTGACTTTATCGTCCAACTGTTTGAGATGTGTTATCTGATCCTCCTCCTCCACCAACTCTAAGCCCGGTGCAAAAGTTGGGTGATCCTTGAACTTGTCCTTCCTGATGGCGAACATAACCTCGATCATATACTTGACCCTGATGTCCAGATCCCCCTCCTGTAGCAGACTCCTCAGCCGGTCGAATATGCCGTGCATGGCTCGAGGAGACAGCTCGTCCAGCCGAGCTCCTACTTCTTTGAGGAGAGCTATGGATATCTCCACGCTGTCAGGTGTAGCTTTCTCCAGAAGCAGGGTAAGGACTTCCAGACAGATGATCTCGTTGACAACCTGCTGGTTTACAAGGTGCCCGATAAACATTACCGTGCTGAGGCAGATCGCTTTCTGGTTCCGGAGATAACTTCGCTTGAACTGCAGGATCAGTCGATCTAGGAGGAGATCGCTGATGTCCGGGAATTTGGTGTTGATGACAGCGATGGTGGCGGCATAGACGTTGGTAAAGGGGGTGGCTTGGGACTGAGCTGTCATCATACTTCTAATGAAAAGACCCTTCCCACGAACAAGGTTCTCCCCAAAGAGCTCTATGACGATGTCCTTTATGTTATCTGTGTTCACCTGAAACGCAATAATTTCAGAATGGATTTATGTTCCTTCCACCATGATCCACTTCACAGCTTTACATTTTGATAATTCAAAGATACATAATTTTCGTACTGCTATTATTACGAAAAAAAATCAGAGACGCAGTTCACCTTGTTAACAAGACCGTTAAGACTCTTCTTCAACGCCTCCCAGGTCAGTCTCTGGTACGGTTCCGACGTTTTGTCAGTGATGCTGGCTTGCAGAGCTCGTAGTTTGTGGGGTGGCATGTACGCTCCGCCAGATCGCAGTGCTAACGGGTTCTCCTCTGAAATAAGGAAGTTTTAACTTTCTTCTATAAGGCATTTTTGTACCGATTTAATAATGTAGGGTGACGGATTAAAATTGACTTTAGAAAGACTCATTTTTAAGTTAAGAAATCGAAGCTGTAGATTTCAAGTTCTTTACCTGGTTTGGGTTTTCTTGGAAGCATTTCCTCCTTTTTCTTCTCGTCTCCCTCCTTCTGCGCATCCTTACCCCTATCCTCTTTGTCACCACCCCTGCCACCTTTAAACCTAATTCTACGAGACCTATCACCATCTCGTCTGTCATCTCTTCTGCCCCGGTTATATCTATCCCGCCTGTCCCTGTCTCTAGACCTGTTCCTTTCACGTGAACCATCCCTAGAGCGACCCCTTCTATCCATCCTGCGGTCTCTATCCCTACTTCGATCTCGTCTTCTATCCCGATCTCTACTCCTATCTCTGCTCCGATCCCTTCGTTTCTCCCTACTTCTATCTCTACTCCTATCTCTACTTTTCTCTTTACTGCGACCTCTATCTCCTTCGTCCCGATCTTCACTCCCGGCTCTCCTGCCAAGTCGGTTGTGAACGGGTTCCCTCTCGGGGCTAGCTTCGTCTGCTTTCTGGAACCAGTCTCCAGACTTTTTGTCTCCGGTTCTAGGGCTGATCCGAGATTCTCTGTACTCTGACGGATCTTCTATGACACGATCGGGTGACCTGAAAATGGGAAACCAGTCAATTGTACTACTTGTGCATGATAACAAGTTGGTAAAAGCTATGCAGCTATTTTCGTTTCATGCTAAATTTCATTATTTCTATCTCACTCTCAGACAAGGCAAAAGATTTAAGATGCTTATGAATGTTTAGGACAGCAGATAGGCTATTACCGGTCGTCTCCAGGATCAATTCTTTTTTCTTGATACTCTGCCAAAGTCTCGACTTGGGGAGTGACTGATCTGCTTCTGTCTCGAGGTGGAGAGTAAACTGGTGTCCTGAAAATTACATAGCTCGGTAAAAATCCTAATTTCACTTTTTAGGCAAGGAACATCGGCGGGCAGCAAAAACTTGAACGTGAAACCGAAGAAACTATTTGATTTTTATAGAACATAGCACTAAGACACTTTAGTTTAGAACCTGATAAGTGGGGTGCAAGTAAGATTTCTCTGAAAATGAAAATCAAAGAAGACCTTACCGGAACAGATCAATTATAGGGCTTGATAAACCACAAAATACTTGTGAAGAACATACTTCGCTGCTTCACTATTCTTATCTGACGAATCTTCGGTGTCGTGCCGCTTCCTTCGTTTCACATCTTCCCTCTCGTCTGTTTCTATGAAAACTAAACTTAAAATAGGCAACTTTTAAATATATCTGTTATTCAGGAATTGATAACGAAAAAATTGAAGTCGATCAAATTTAAACAGATTTCGACAAACCAGCAGTTTTTTTAGAAGCGAGACGTTTCTTGGCGAACCAGTTCAAATCTTCATCCGTAGGCAGTATCTTAACAGTATCGTCGTCACTGAAACATGCTATCAGTTAGGAAGCAAGTTTGTGTGAGAACTCAGAACAACCTTTATTGTTGATTAATTGTATTGTTTTGGAATAAATTCAAGCAGCCTAAAAAATTGAGAAATATTTTGTTACTCGCATCACAGAAAAAAGTTTGATCAGAACCTTGTTTTTCATATTTTCATACCTCTCAACGAAGTTCCCGACACGGGCGTTACGAGGTTGTTCTTCGTCTGAGACAACCTCTTCCTTAACGTTCTGATCTTCCTCCATGTCTTCCTGTTTGACATCAGGCAGATCATCGTCTGTATCCTCCCTCTTTACAGATCTTCCTTCTGGAGTACCTGGATCTTGTTTCGGGGAAGGATATTTAGGAGTTCTCTCAGCCGAGCTATCACCGTCATCAGAGCCCGTGTCACTGGGTTGTTTTCGGGGAGGAGAAGCATCACTAGCTGATGAGCCTGGAGTTCCCTTGTTGGACTTCGATCTTTGTTTTGATGAACTTTTGGATAAGGGCGCATCTTTTTGTCTCCTAGAGCGAGATTTCGTTTCTGTGTCTGTAGAGCTTCTTTGTTCAGGCGGAGATTTACTTTTTCTCTTCTCTGGAGACTTCTTCTTATTTCGACTCGATTTAGATCGTTCCTCCGATGTACTGGAACTGGAATCATGGCGCTTTCTCTGAGAAACCGTAGGTTTAGATCCACTCCGAGACCTGGATCCAGACTTCTGGTCACTATCCGAACTTGACTGTTTTTGTTTAGTTTTGCTCCGTTTCTTTTGTCGTTCTGAACTGTCGGAGCTACTGCTACTGGAGTCGTGACGCTGTTTTGAAGTTCTGCGGTCTGGACTTTGTTTCCTCCTGACTGTCTGTTTGCTGGAGGTCTGTTTGCTGGAGGTCGGTTTGCTGGAGGTCTGTTTGCTAGAAGTCTGCTTGCGTTTTGAAGTTCGTTTCTCTGGTGAGCTGTCTCGATCAGAGGAGTCACCGCTACTACTACTACTGCTGCTGCTCCTTGCCATTTTGCTAAAAATAAACAATGTCAGTAAATTGTGAGTTGCTATAAAGTTTTTGTAGGTTGATAACCTACTGTCGCGGCCATCACGCGCTGTCACGCATTTCTGGCCTGGCGACAATTTCGAAGAAATTCTAGACGCGCATCGCCCGTTGATAAAGTTTAAAACGCAACATTGTTTTACAAGGAATTTAACATTCAAAAATTTTTGCAACATTTCAAGATATCCTTTCCAATTCAAGGAGACATGTTCATTACAAATTAATAACCTTGGGCAAAATGATAACATTTGATGACACGATAAAAATATAAATTGTAAAAATATTCACGACTAATGGAGATAAAGGATTGAAATTAGATAATTTGACGATTGAAATATGATGCAAATAAACAGTTCAAACTTAACCAAGACCATAATTCGTATTTACAGCCGTTTGTTGGCATTCGGTAAATCTAGAGAAAAATTACAGTTAAATCTTTAAATGATCACTGTCACTTAGTGCATGACTTTACTGCTATGTAAAAAAATCGCTGAAATAAACTCTATTTCTTAACTAAATTCACAAATATGCATCACCGAAAATTAAATTGCGAATTATCAAATAAAAATTCAGGTAAATACATATTGGCAACTGACAAAACGGCACAAATAGCAATCTTACTCTCTACACTTAAACGTCACATTTAAGCGGAAGGAACTTGCTTAAGATGAACATCTTCTCCGAATAACTTCAAAGACAATGATTACAAAACCAGATAGGACAAAAACTTCGAGTGTTAAGAAATCATTGAAATCAACCTCCTCTTTTTCACAAATACCCTCAAAATCACACTGATTCTCAGGAAACATCTCAACAATTCTATCGAGTTTACAGGGACTACCACATCCAGGAAACTCTATCGGTTTTTCGTTCAGAAAAGTTTGGACGATCCTCTCACTGGAACCAGGACACTCCATAGCTACCATGAAGAAGTTCCCGCCAAGCGGAGTTATGTCTCCGAAAAACTCCCTGTCGTAGAGATCTCGGGTAGCCATCATGGGTTCCGTGAGGAACCGGATGTGCTCCAGCAACGGGAAAATAGTTTCCGTGTGTGCGAACTTCAGGTTTGCTCCCCGGCTGTGCTGCAAGAAATTCAGACCATCTTGCAAGAGAACGCAGCTCGAGTTTACTGCTTCGGGAATCATCTTCCCGCTGTACCTCATCATGTCTAGGTAGAAGGCGGTGATGTAAAGTTCATCGTCCTGGAACAGGGAACAAAACCGGGAGTTGGACATGAGACGGGGAGCTCCGACCTCCAGGGCACAGAGAATGTGGAGTGTAACGACATCGTGGGGAGACAGAACCACTCCCAGCCGGCTTCCCATCTTCTTTGTTAGCTTGGTCATTCTGATGCCGCTCAAGTATCTGTTGGGTCCTTTTTGCCATGTCTTTTTGTCACTTTCCTTCTTCACGTAGTTCCGACATTCCTTGTAATAGCGCAGCAGGTTATTTTGTTCATGTTCAAATAGCACGTCTGGTTTGTTCGACTCTGATTTGTCTTCAGTGAGAGTTTCATAAACATGACACATTCCCTGGCAGTCCCGTCTGACATCCTTCGTCTGGAGAATCTCACTGTGGTTGCTGACCCGGAAATCGTTTCCGTATACACCATGGAGGAAGCTTAGTGCAGAACTTTTACAACGACCTTTAAAGGAGGTTCCCACAAAAACCTGGGAAGTGTCGGACAGCAGGTCGGGGAGTGCTCGGAAGAACCGCTCACCTTGACCATGGAGCTGGGTGTAACCTTCGAGAATAAGATCCTTGTTGGGCTTGTGGCGGTGTCCGAAATCTACGGAATTTATGTCGTATTTGAGTGTGAAATGTTAACATAATGGGGGCAGGGGAGTGCGTAAAGTTGAAATCATAAGTTAAATTTCTAAAAGAACCAAATACGAAGGTGAATAACTGACAACAGGCAAGTTTGAGAGTTTTGAGAATGTTCAAAAAACGAGATCTGAATAAGAATCTAAATTGACACTCATACCAAGTATCCACTTGAGATCGTCGTTGGGAACACCTTCCGACATGAATTTAGTCTGTAGAGCACCCACCAGCAGGTCTATTCTCTGGACGATCTTTTTCCCGACGTTTCTTGTACCATGACGGTGTACACTGAAACAAAGTACCTTACAAAACGCAAAATACCGATAAGGGTTGAAATATTTCACATTTTTGTTCTTTAAAACTGGATGATATGGCCGTTGCAGTGATAAAACCACGCAGCTGACCTGAACAAAGATACCGGTCTGCAAGGAAACTCGAAGTCAAGGATATTCCCAGCGACCATGTCATAAGGAGCTTTAGAACCGAAGGGAGTGTCTTTGTGTGACGTCACCAGGGGTAGCAGGAGGAATAATAGCAATGTCATCTTGACAATATTTTGTTTTGAAAGCAGCTGGTCTCAGTCCAACAGTCTTTCGATCATCTCTGTCAAGTCTTTAGCAGATTTGTTCTCTGACAACCTGTCATCCTAAAACGAAGTATAAGTTCAGAGTATTATCTGCGAAGAGCCGTATGGAAAGGTCAAGCTTCAGTAATTTAGGTTTGACAAAAAGAAGGCATGACTGACATAAATCAAGTAGTTGGAGCCCCCAGATAAAATGAACAAAACGGAAAATTAATTGTTTGAAATAATTTACCCTGATACAGCAAAGCAAACGTCGGTTAAAAATTCAGTTCGAAGTATTGAAACACCAAGATAGATTTACCATTATCTACATTCAGCCGGCTGGATTAAAAAAATAAGTAAAATCCAATCGCGTCCATAACAAAACATAAATTAATTCAAGCAGCGCAAACAAATTTGTCATTATCAAGTTCTGACGATCAGTCACAAACAGACTTACAGCGAATTTTGGACAAAATGAACCTGCCAAGATACCTCAACAGCCGCAGCTTTAATTTCCTCTTATACATTAAACCATAAACAAGACTTCCCCTAGTGACGTCAAGGTCAAACAGTATCTTTAGTTTGAGTTCTCTGCCAGGCGATAGTAGCGATGTATTGAGGTAAAGTTGGAACAACTCTGATCGGCAGCTCCCACGACAGAGTTGAGACGTTAAGAGTATCAAGAGGTCTCCAGTCGCAGTCCAGACCTTTAGCTGAGACAGAAGTCAGGCCAGCGTCCACGATCTCGGCCGTTTGTGGAAGATGCGCTATCACAAAGTCGAAGTGGACCTGGAGAGAATCGTGAGAAATGAGGGGGATCGTTTTTACACGTGGCTATTGCCTAGAGCAGGGGGGGGGGGGGGGCAATGAGAGGGCGGATATTTCTCTTCGGTTAACAAGCTAATAACATGAAATAGCCATTTATTACTAAAAATAGTTTTCTAGGGTAGAGAAAAAACATGTCATTTTCATAAAAACCGTGAGATTTTTTCCCGTATCTTGCCATTTGGGCCCTTCGGGGCGTTTTGTGCACGTGCACAAAAAGTACAAAACAAGGGTTGGCGATCGACAGCGTAAATCGGGGTATTTTGGAATATTAGCTCAAAAAGTGTCCGTCCGTCCGTCCGTACGTCCGCGCGCACGCTCTTTTATCAAACTTGATTATGTATACAAATACGATTATAGGTTTTAACTGCCTAAGGCCGCATAATGGATTTCACATCTGCATCATGAAATGTATACATAATTGCCTTGCAACAAGATGTACGATCAAACAATAACAAGTTAAAGTAAAGTCGATCAAAATTCTTTTAAACTTAAGTTTAATTGACTTTAGTCGAATGACAGATAAAGAAATGAATGTAACACGATTTTAATCCCAGCTCCGAGAAAATCTTTAGCTTTTGAACGACTAATTCATGAAACGCCATAAGCATAAAAACAACGCAGTATGAATAAATTATGAAGGCAGCACATACAATACAATAATGACGACGTCATGCAGAATTAAGTTATTTGAAACAAACTATGCAAAGAACGCGCAATTGTGTTCAAACTTTGCGCGTGCAAATTTTCAAACATGGCTGCATCAAACGGCTGCATTAACTCGCGCGTCTGCATTTACACGTGCCGATGCAGAACAATAATAACTAACCGAAGTTATGTCTGGTAGGAGGTTGTCTTTTTTCATTCCTCATTTCGCAAA
>JH152746.1:5877-32104 GCA_000226015.1 Mnemiopsis leidyi | reverse complement strand
GACCATAAGACATAAAAACAACGACAGTATGAATAAATTATGAAGGCAGCACATACAATACAATAATGACGACGTCATGCAGAATTAAGTTATTTGAAACAAACTATGCAAAGAACGCGCAATTGTGTTCAAACTTTGCGCGTGCAAATTTTCAAACATGGCTGCATCAAACGGCTGCATTAACTCGCGCGTCTGCATTTACACGTGCCGATGCAGAACAATAATAACTAACCGAAGTTATGTCTGGTAGGAGGTTGTCTTTTTTCATTCCTCATTTCGCAAAGTTCAATGACAATAAGCGACGGCATGATACGGGAAATTCAGCGGTCGCCTGACACAATAAAAGCGGCCGCAATTCTTGTTACTATATAATATATCAGTCGCAAAACGCAAAGCACGCCTCCAGCCAGAATTGAAAAGACACGTGGTTTTCAGATTCCATGTAAATTTTCATTTTACGGCTATAGGTGTGATGATTTTTCGGATTCAAAACAATAAAATTCTATTTCGTCAAATTTTACGTCAAAATACAGGTCTAACTTTTCTCCTAGCTCAAAGTCGAAAATTTCCATTTTGGGGCCTTAAGGGGTCACGCGATCATTTTTCCGGATTCGAAACAATCAAATTCGGATTACTCGTCAAATTTTTACGTCAAAGTACTGGTCTAATTGTTCTTCTAGCTCAAAGTTGAACATTTTTATTTTTAGAACCTTAAAGGCCTCAGATCAAATTTTCACACAGCCTAAGCCACAGAACCCGATGAAATTTACAGTACCTGAAATTTTCATGACTCTATCTCGTTCTTAACTGAATGATCGGATAATTGTTTATGAGTCGCATAAGAAACTGAGTTTAAAGTGGTTTTTGTTATTTCCTTCTTGACTCGAGTGATAGACAAGGATTTTTTTCTTTTCCTTTGGACTCCAATTTCTCCCCCGATCTGGGGAATTTTTCGGGCCTTTTTAAGGGCCTTAAAAAAGCCACAAAACTTGATGAAATCTACCTTATCTTAAATTTTCAAGTCTCTATCTCTTACAGTTTGAGCTCCAATTTGTTTGCCAAAAAGCGTCGACAGGGGGTCGTATACCACACTTCATGATGTCATACTAGGGGGTGGCAACTTTTTTTTGATTTTTTTAGAACCCGAGATAAAATTGGACGAGAAAACGATTGAGAATAGTCTCGAGGTTCAAAAATTTTGGGTTAAGTGTCTTTTCCTGGGTTGTTGCCACCACCCTAATAATGTTTCTAGGGCACTGACCTGCCATCTAACAAGGACGATGTTGGTGGAAAAAGAGTTGACCACATTAAGTGGGATATGAAGCGTTACTGCAGTTGATCTAGTGTGTATACACTGTATGGTCTTAGTGTCGTGTGTGGTACATCTGGTATCTGTACCTTCCCTGACCTCACTTTCTGGGGATAACGTCTCCAGCGCTTGTAGTTTCAATGTCACCTGTATAGGGGTAGTTCTTTATGGAGTAGGAGCACTATCGCAGTGCTATAGTTTAGACTTGAGCTTTTTTATTTTCAGTTACAACCACGCACCAATATTTCACCAAAAATGACATGATGTCTGTGAATTGGGGTCAGCGAACTAAAACATGAAACAAAATTTGCCACACTAACATTGCAACGGCAACAATTTAAAAATTTCTAACATACCTGAACACACTGAAGGTCACCAAATTCCAGGTTGACTTCTATGGGATCTCCTAGTCGGTAAGCTCCTTTAGTCAGTCGAACTATCGACACTAAACCCTCGCTTGTCTTAACCTCAAAACTTCTTGGTCGCTTGCAGCACAGCGACTGTAGTTAAAACAGTTTTAAACTAATTACTTAACTTAGATTTGCAAAAAACACAAGTTTTACTTTTCATATCAGACTATTTTTCTCGCCAATCTTGCATCTTGACATTCAAGCCATTAAGTTGTGTAAAAATAAAAAAGGGAACTATTTGAAAATACCTGAACTTTGTCCATGAAATAATCCTCGTAGTTTATACATTCTTCCCGAGGAGCAAACGGGTGTGACAGGGGCTTTTTGGGACCGTCAACAAGAGTTATACCTACCGAAAGTTTATTCGTGTCATGCATTGATAGAATGCATGGCATATAGACTATAGAGTGCAGTTGTGAAGTTGAAACTTAATAACTATCGCAAAGAAAATAAAATTTGAGTGCTTCAACTTGATAGTAGACTTAAAGAATAGAGATAGCACATTATCATTGACAGTCGACATTTGACAGTAGAAATAAAGAATAGAGATCTAGTATATTATAATTGACAGTAGACATTTGACAGTAGACATAAAGAATAGAGGTAGTACATTATTATTGACACTGTGTTACATACCAGGAAGATTTATAATCCTGATTGGCAGGTTTATGAGAGTGACTGGTTTGTTGACTCTCTGTAGACCCACCAGGACAATATAACTGTACTTGATGTAGGAGCCCCGATACGAGGGTGGGGAGTGAGTCGGCACTATTCCACTGAACTTCAACTCCTGTAGTTGGAATGTTACTCCGTTAATAAGATACAGATTAAATATTTGTGTTATTGTTATTGAATTTGTGAGAAAACGAAACTTATTATAGGGCTATTGTATTGTTCTAAGGTTAAGAGTTGTTCAGTCTTTCTACTTGTATTAATTCACGAGGTGTAATCATCACGCTCAGAACAGAGATTATTTAGTTTCAAAGTTCATTATTCGCGGTCCAAGTGTCTCGGAGCCGAAATGGCAGATCAATTACAGAGTTGCTTTAAAGAGCATGCAATATTCAACATAGTACTAATGCAATGGTCAAGGTCACGCATTTGTCAGCCCACGGGTATCGTATGAATTATTAAATTTATAATTTCATCCACCAATAACCACTCATCCCCGTGCTCTCCCAGCACATATCTATATAATAAACATCGCTATTCCCTACGACCTTGTTGAATACCCTGAGCGATCTCAACCTTCACTTTCTTTACAGATATCTAACTACGATAATTATTCGTTTCAAGCACAGCACTTTGGCGTACTTAACAATGGGACATTACTGACAAAATCGCACTGGTCACGTATATATGCAGTGCTGTTGCCTTTGCTTCGGTTAATAGATTGCCATTCGAAGTCTATTGTTTGTCTCTCCTAGGATGTCACAACTGTATTTATGAAATTCCGAAAAATTTTTTTAGCCTACATTCCTCTTACTGGTCATTTTGAACAAGGGTCGCTTCAAAAATTGTATATCGATGACATCGAAAACGATTAGATGTCCTTGTACCGCTGTATCGGAATATTCTATAGTACCTTCAATTTACATATACCAAAATTGAAAATCTAGTAAAATCAAGTACAAATTGGTTTTTGGCGAAAATCTCAAAATTCTGTTCCTAATATTTGAGGTGATATGATACTTTCGTAATGTATATGTGAAGTACATTCCTCGGCCTGAGGCAGTTAAAACCTATAATCGTATTTGTAAACATGATTAAGTTTGATAAAGGAGCGCGCGGACGTACGTAAGTATGTACGCACGTATGGACACTTTTTGAGCTAATATTCCGATATACGCTGTCGATCGCCAACCCTAGCTTTGTACTTTTTTAACGTATCAAAACAATTTTGCTATTTGGGCCCTTCGGGAAAAAATAAGCCAACCCACAATCCTTGTTTGATATTGATGACCATCATCAATCATGTAGAACGAACATAGCGATAAAAGGTGAGAATCCGAAAAGAAGGAATTCGGATACCGTTTATCAACTATCAGAGAATATACCAACTAAGTAGAGGAGAAATTGCTGAACTTAGAAAAGCGAATTAACAGCTCCAGAGGGGCCTGGCTATTTCTGGTGGCCTTGATGGTTGCTAAGGCGGCAATAAAAAGTAAGACTTCATCCATCATAATCATAGCATAATCGGTATTTGCCGAACTAGTCTTTGAAAATTTTTTGCCTTATCTGACCAATCATTTGAAAATAAGATTAGCAATTAAATTGAAAATCTAAGTTAAGATTTTTATTCGTTTTATAATAAACCAACTGCACTTATCTTATGGAACAAATGTTTAATATTCTTAATTCAACTCAATTTGTTTGGCTTTAAACAATTCATTTTTCCAAGAACAACTCAAGGTATAATAGATTTTGCATTACAGCCAACTTTTCAGAAAGAGCCGACTGTGTTGCAGAGATCACCCCAACTAGTGTGAGCCAAGGTGATACACTTTACAAACATGATGCTGCAATCTATGCAACAGACAAAGATCTCTCAACAGCATCAAAAACTGGCACTAAAAACGGAGCAGGCTGGTTGAAACTTCAGTTTGATAGAACCTACTTTCTGCACAAGATAAAAATTTACTACCGGTTTTACACCAATTGGTATGATTCTACAAATTTGTGTGCAGAAAATTTAGATAGTTTTAAGAGCTGTGTGGACGATCATAACAACGTGGATGTGTCAGCGTACCAGGGAGAGGTAAAACAGAAGTCTTGTGGAACACTCCAACTGACATACGGACTTGAACAGTCAGATCAGATCTATACTCTGCTTTGTATGGCTGAAGGAGACACTGTGAAACTCAGTAAGAGCACCGGGGTTATTATGGTTTACGAGGTGGTCGTGATAAGCACAGGTAAGATAGAAAGAATTATTGGTTCATCTGTGTAACCTTTCCGTTTAGCAAAATGTCATCGTCGAGAAAATCACATTGAAACAAGTTAATCCTCAGATCGAAGGAAAGAAGTGGCGGAGATAACTCCAACAAGTGTGGTACTAAAACAAACAGAGGCCAATCATATAGCTGCACGTGCAATAGACAAAGATCTCTCAACAGCAGCAGTCACTTTTAATGAACACGAAGCAGTCTGGTTAAAACTGAAGTTTGAAAAAACCTATTTGATGCACAAGATTATCATTTACTACAAGTTTTACAACTATTGGTATTTTGGATCTAAATCTTGGTGCGACCAATCTGTAGATAACTTCAAGACTTGTTTGAATATTGATAGCAACGTGGATGTGTCAGTGTACCAGGGAGATGTAAAACAGAAGTCTTGTGGAACACTCCAACTGACATATGGATTAGAACAGTCAGATCAGATCTATACACTGCTGTGTATGGCTGAAGGAGACACTGTGAAATTCAGCAAGAGTACAGGGACTATTGTACTTTTCGATGTGGTCGTGATTGGGCGATGTAAGTGTGCACTGACGACCTAACTGATTTGGCAATTTTAGGCAAAAACTTTCAATAAACGTATAAAAATTCTTGCTAAACAGATATCTAGGAAAAACGAGCCATCCTTCCATTTCGCGCAAGAGAAATCGCGATGGTCGCGATGACACACTTGTACATGTTACATTTTTTACCCAATTGAAGTTTTACATAACAGAGATATCTCCAAGTAAACAGAGGTTTTTCGACGACAAAAAAGTGGACATCTATCTTGCCTAATATTGGGGTTAATTAGGACAAGTAGTGTAGATTTTCTTAACCCTACCTTAGTCAGTCGATAATCTGATACCATATGTTCCAACTAAGTTAACTAAACTAATGCCTTTCATTGCTTTATTACTAGACAACCTTGTTTTAGTAAACTTGATATAAGGCAATAGACAAAATATGTAAACTCCATTAAGGAGCTCCCAGCATTCAAGGCTGCTCTTGGCAAATTCCTCGATAGAATTCCTGATAAGCCACCGACTCCTAGCTATGTTGCAGAATGCCACAACTCTATATTAGACTGGAAATACCAGTCGGGCGGTCTACGTGACGTATGATGGCCCTGACAATCCTGCTTAACCCCATCAAAGTATCAAAGTAAAGTACAACATTGCCAGTCTCAAACAGATCCTTAGAGAGGACAAGGATTCCTTGGAAACGAGCATTCTGACCATAAAGTCAAGCTGCGAACACAACGCTTTTTGATCAGTCTTTTATTGAATAGTTCAAGACTAAATAAAATTCAAGCGCGCACCCAGCTTGGAGTAGCGCGCGGCACGTAACGCGCCTTTTAAAATGGTAGAAACTACTACTCGAATAACCATAAAAGAAAATGTCGTTCGCGCCTCAAAAAGCGCGACAAGTAGGCACTGCCTAAGATGCTGTTTCTAGGCGATTCCTTCGTTGTTTCGGTGCAGTCAGCAGCCTTACCATTAGTACAGAAAAAGGCTCTGATCATTAAGTCCTGATCAACAGAACTGTTTCAGATCATTGCTTATCAGAATGTCGTGAGGTGTAGATTGAGGAAGCAGTGGTTTAATTTTGGGCCAAATGCCGATGATATTTCAACGTGAAACTGTGCGCCTCAAAGGACAGAGTTTTTCAAATACAATCTGAAATGACGTAAAATGAAATACCTGAATTGCTCTTTACAAGATATCGCTCCAATTGCAATAATTTGACTGCCAAGTGATAAGTAGAGTAACAAGCTATATAATTCATTTAGAATTAGGCTTAACTTACGGTTTATTCGTAGCTCAGAAACGCAACCTAGGTCTTAAGTTTAATTATAGAAGAAATGAACAACAGGGGATTGGACCAGGAACCGGGTTTATACATAAACAAAGTTACCGTGGTTCATGTCCGGAATTAAAATGTCTGCATCAGAAACAATCTTTACCTTGGATGACTGAGGCGGTAGCTGGAGATCGCAGAAAAGTATCTCCGGATCGGAGGAGAAGAAACAGTCGTTAGCAACATGCTTGGTGAGCGCAGAGCTGGAGTTTGTCACCACCTCCTCTTGCTGTTCGCGCGCAATCTGCACGTGTCGCTCATCCACTCTGATAATTGAGAATCGTTCAGTGGAGGATGTTTGAAATTATTATATGCATTAGGCAACTATTAACGTTCGGGATCTGGTCTTTTTGGGAAGAGTAGCACATTTTTCGACTGACCAATGAGAAGTCAGGTGTGGCTAATCAATATTATATCACGTGATATAAACAATTTGTGGCCCCTCCCCAGAAATATCATTCTCTAATCTTTAAAAAAAGTTAAAAAAGGACTCACGTGACATGACCTGATATCTGGCCGGTTGCCCAGGCTAATCTGTCAGTTACGTCAGAGTTGTTCTGAACTAGGAGTGCACATTTTATCGTCTGTCCAACAATGTAGACTCCTCCACCCTCAACTGACAAAGTTACTTCAACCATTCTCCATCCACATGCCTTACATTCTTTTCAATTCATTCACATTCCTTGGCTGAATTAGAATGGGTTGTGCGATGTAATTTTAATTGAAATACTTTCAGAACTTTTAACAAATTTGGATTGGGCGGAATCCGCCAAGCACTTTGAAAAAGCAAACCTAACAATTTGAGAATTTTCAACAGAAACTGAAAGCAACGACACAAAGACATGCTGTGGAATAAATTAAACAATTAATGAACATCATTATGATCAGCCACATAAGATACAATCATCATTAATGAGTACAAAAACGAAAGTGTTTAATCTAAGATTCTCAGTATCCAGATGTGGGAGACAAACGCTTTACCTTAAAGCCCTTTATTCAGACGTCTTTCTACAACAAGAATATGCCATACCAGAATGTTAGTGGAATGGAAGTGGTTAATTGTGATCTTTCCCCAAAAATACCGTTCTTGATTACTCAACCTTAACCACATTAAATGAAAGGAACTACTATGGAGCATGTGTAAACAGCAGGTTTATTCTAAATCTACACTGCCATACCGCGTATATCTTCACCTGTATGTTTACTTACAGTTGCATCTGTGCCGGGCCAGCACTTTAGTGTACAAAGTTTATCCCTAGAATTAACAGTTTTATTTCTGGTAATCAGAACCGTCAGGTCCTAACTCGCGGTCGTTGAGCATCGCTAGACGGGTCGGCTTGTCCATCCAGGATTTAGCTTCGTCCTCGTGCTGGTCAATCTGCCACATGTAGTTTTGGTAGAGGTCGTTAACACTGTATCGAGACGGGGATCCTGGATGGGGGAAAAGTTGAGAGGGTGTACGGGCGGTACTATGTCACAAAAATACTACATGTTCGATTACACGTGTTATGTCTATAACTTTATCTTATATTACCTCCAAGAGCAACCCGTTCTTCGTCAGTTAGTAAGACCCTCATTTCACGCGAGCTCCATCCTGTCCAGACGTCTTCTTGTGCGAAGGTCCGTCTGTGCGGGTCCCAGTCGGTGCCTGCTCCAATCAGGGCCAGGTCCTCTTCGTGTTGTTTCCGGGCACGGACCATCCTAGGTGAAGGTTGTTGTCTGTTTGTGGCAATAATAAATTTCATTTTTTAAAAACAAGAAAAAGTACTTTAAGTAAAATCTGATTTTATAGTGCAGGTTGCACATCTAGTATCTACTGACTACCGCATTTACTGATTATCAAAACATAACGACGAGCAATACGAACGGCAAAATCGCTTGGTTAGCCTTCGTTCCTTACCTCCTATCTTCTTCAGCCCAGATGAACGGGTAAAGATTCTTTCTAATAAAGAACTCGTGATGATCGTTCACTCTGAGAAAAGATAGGTGAAATATTCATTATTCACACCTAATTTTAAGCTACATTAGCAGAAGTTCAATATTTCAATTAAGGAATATCTGAAATATTGGAATTCCCAAATATTTTAAATTTAATCTGCTAACCTCTGTCAGAAGAGTTCTACTAACCTGTGTTCAAAACGCATCAAAGCCATCTTGAAGTAGCAGTACATGGAACCGCCCAGCCATGCGGAGAATATAAAGTAGCCAGGAATGGTCCGCTTGGGGGCATATCGTTTCCAATGGATTGGAGCGTAGCCCCCTTTAGGGGGCATGTCTTGTCGTATAGCGAGCTTTGAGGACGACATGGCCTAGAAATAAATCGTACCATTATTTAAAACAATTTGTAGTTAGTGTAGTAATAGTGACTATAAAGTTATACATACTATATTGCTTCAAAATGTTTATATAGTACAGGGCGAATTTAAAATTGACGTAAAGCGTTTATTTAATCAAATACAGCCAACTTAAACACCAAAAGGTTAAGTAAATAGTAGCACTTTCAGGATCTTCCATAAGATGCAAGTCTGTATGAAAACCGTTGATTATAAATGTAGCATACAACGATGGATGTATTAAAAACTGAAACAACCGCGCCAAAATTTTGTTAATCAAGGATCAAAAATCAACATTAACTTAAAAGCGTACAGAGTATTTTTGGTAGCTTTTGACAAAAAATGTATCATGTAAAAGAAAAATACGTACAACTAATCGTAAACATTGTATAGATCTGGACTCCTTCAAATGGCACCATAATATCTTTTTTAACAGATAATATGGGATCACTTTGGTGTTTAAAATGGTTATCAAGTACCAAAAACATAGCCTGATGTTATCCCTTTGAGTGTGAGGTACCCAACATTAACACTGAATTAAGACACATGTGCAGACTTAAATACATTAAGATAGTGTCTCAGGAAGGATCATTTAATCTAAATATCATCAAAATAAATATGCAACAACTTTACGCAGCTCGAGTTAAGTGCCTTTGGACACAAAATTTATGTTCTGAAAATACACAAAAAATAGTTACTGTATCAATCACAAATACATCACAATATCGAATATGGCTTTCCGATTTCGTTTTTTGAATGACAAAAATGGTACAGCCTGAAACAGAGTGGCGCATGAAATGGGGGATTTGAAAAAAACAAATACATACCTGGATTTCAAATGCGGCAAAGAACTATTTATCTTCTCAATAATTGGTATTGGACCATATTTCTTAGTATATAACCGGCTGGTTACTTACTATGAACAATGAAAATAGAAAAGAAGGAACAAAACAAGCGTTCATTATCACGACTTTTTCTTTTTCCGCTTTCCCTTTCCAGTTGGCACCTGAGGCTGGAGAATTTTCTGTATTTTGAGCCGCGACAACTCCTCAAATTCTTCTTTAGTCTCTTGTGAGATTGTTGTGGTTAGGAGAGCTTCCCGTGCTAGTTTTCTGTCACGCTTCTTAACCTGGTAAAATATAAGAAAGTCTGAGTAAAATCCAGCAAAAAGTTGAGCCTGCGCTCTTTGCCTTTCTTTGTTTACCAGAATTAATAAACAATGATAACGAAAATAACAGAAACTTGTGAATAATATTTTTATTTACAGCAATATTTACCTTCATAACATCAGCCTCGTAGACTTGCTTGGCTTTGTTGTAAGGAAGCTGTCGCTTAAACATGATCAGTCGTATTATGGACTCTGGAAGCATGACACTCAGACCATATGCTTGGGACAACTTGTACCTGTAGATTGATCCAGGTCACATATTTATGTCAAATTTATCTCTAGTCAAATGGAGATATATTCAGTAGCAATTAAATTAAGGATCGAATAAAGTGAAAACTCTTTCTAAAAATGCTTGTAGTTACAAAAGCCTAGTAATGGTGTTACATTTATATCATATTCTAATTGCCACCTCTTGGCGAATTTAGCTTGCATCTGTCCGATAGCCTCAACAACCCTCTCTTCCTCAAGCTCTGTCTTTGCAAAAGAACCGAACAGAGCACCGTTATTCACCGTCGCTTTACTTTTCTTGAATTCCTTGTCAAAATGGGACACGAGCTTCCCTTGAAGAATCTTCTGGAACATGTCCTCGCTCTTGTTGATAAAGTGCACAAGCTGATTTTTCCCCTTATGAGGGGACACTGGTTCTTTTGAAGAGCTGAACAGTGAAAATTAATTCAATATGACATTCCGGTAATATATAACAAAATCTTTATTACAGTACGTCTGCGGTGTAATTTTATAGTGTTTTTAGGTGTTACTTTCTCGTTATTTTATGATCAAGCTGCACGGCCAACAATCAAATACCATCGTGATTTTCAAAAAACTTACTGATTTCCATTAGAGAAGAGTTGGAGGGGAGTAATAGAAAGCTCAACATCACAGTGGAGTGCTTTAAATGCTTCATAAGCCACCATATAGGCCTTTTTAAACTCAGCTGACAGAGATGAGTTTATGCCTGCCTCAACGTTGGAGACATAGCTAGGGCAATCAAAATGAGACACTTTCTTCGAAGAAGTCCTGATGGAGACTTCGCCAAACTCCAGGTACTGAATCATCAGAAATCCACCTTCTAAAATATCAGACACCTGGAAGTTGAAATTCTGAGAAGTCTATTAGATTGACAGACACCAATTAAAAACGACGATAGTAAATCATTTCAATTATTCACGCTTTGCATGGATCACATCAGCATTCAGTTTGACATTTCAGCAAGCAAATCCTAAAGTATTGCCTTAAGAGCTATGCCTGTGTAAACTTCTTTGGTCGACTCAGCCGAATGACCGGAAACCGCGATAAAGGGTTAAATGAGGAGAGTCTATGTTAAAAGATCTACTATCTCCAAGGAGCCCCTTAAGTATAACTGTAAAACTCTTGGAACAGCCTTAACAAATCCAGATACTAATACAAATTTGTCTGCTAATAAAGACTGGCAAGTAATTTTCAACTAACCTTGGCAGGCCATATGGGATGGTTTCTGTACTTAGCCCAGACAACGTCACCTGCAACAAACCCAGTGCTGTTTGTGGTACAGCACACCTTCCTGCGCTTGCTCGAACCTCGACCTTCTGAAACTAATGACAGAAACATTTATTAGCAGCTTGTATTGTTTCTATAGCTAATACAGCAACATATATGTTTAGTAAAACTGTTTCGTGAGCATCATCAACCTTCTAAACAAAACAATTAAAAGTTGAAACTATGATTTGAAAATTCAGATTTTTTAAGCCTTGGTCCCAAAACGACCCACAAGAGGAAAACAACAAAAATTGTTTTGCTTTAACCTAAGACGTTAAGATGTTAGGAATGGTCTTCTTATAACTATGATACATAAAAAACGACAGATAAACATTGGATGTACTCAGTACTAAAAAAATTAAAGTTTAATATTAAACCTGTTAAACTTGAAGTGGCAGGTTCAGGAGTCGAAATTAACTTCGTCTGAATAATCCCGTTTGTCTCATTGTCTAAAATTTCCTTGGCTAACGACACGGCTTCATTCCAGCAAGGTAAATCTTTCCCGTTGGTCTGAGGGATATCATATATACAGTCTAAACAATTCTACTCTAATGACAAAACTAATATTTCGACAAAATCTAAATCTAGATCATGAATTAGAAACTAATTGACTTAATACAGTTAATGGGGGGAGGGGGTAGGGGAACTAACTTCATATTTGTCATTCTCCACGTAAGGAACACAACCCTCGACAGTGATGGCTTTCATCTGACGGCCAAGCATCTTGACAGTTACTTTGTCACTACTTTTGACTGAGGTAACCTTGGCAGGCCACATAACGTCATCCTCTCTGCCTTCCAACCTCAGGGGTGCCCAGACCAAATCTCCTTTGGAGATGGCATCGTTATCGAATATACTTCTTTCAAATATGTCATCTTCATCAGATTCCATGGCTACATATTAATTGTTCTCTATCTTCCTATTTCAATGATTAACAGTAAGATAGCAGGCAGATGGATTGCTGTCAATATGTAAAATGGAAACTGCAAGGACACAAAATCCTACGTAAGTTTTACAGAATTTGGAAAAGATTAAGAAATCGATCCATATAGCAGGCGAAAATAAATGCAGCAAGATCCATTTTTTTCTTTTTTTCAATATATTCATTGACTGCGTGAACAGTGAAATGCCTAATATTGCAGTTTTTTGATATAAAGGTATGAAATATCAAATAACTTTTAAATATCAGCAAAATAAAAATCAAGACAAAATGCAATAAAATCTGATAACTGGCTATAGTAAGTTTTGAATAAATAAAAAACATCAACAAGGCATAAGGTAGCTCTGGATTGAGATAGGGTCAAGGATAGATGACGTGCAGTAAAAAATAACACAATTTGAAATCTTGTCACGATTTCAGCTATGCTGTATACGATTTCTAGCCATATATTTGATAACAAACCGAAAATTTAATTTTCGAAAATCTTAAATTAGCCCTCTTATAACTGATTCCAGCTTTTATATCGAAATAGCATGGATAACCAATATGTTTAAACACGTAAAAAATCGTTTGGGCTGTCAAAAAGTCTTGTCAAGCAATGTTCCTTTGTGTCTTTTTGTCTTCCCAGATTGAAGGTCCTCGACTGCATGTTTTTTGGTATCTTTTCCTAGCTGCTGAGCAATAATCTTGGCATTCATGGTGTATGATGCTTCTGCTTCGTGCTGAAGAAATGTAGGATGAGTAATTATAGTAGTCACATGTAGGATGACTAGTAGGAACATGAAAAATTAGAAGCAACATATTTTGAAATGAAAACTTATCTTAAATAGGGGGTTTCATAATTATCGGGACTTTCATAATCATCGGGACACATTCGGACTAGGCACTCAAAAACCGGACATAATGGACATAAAAACATGAATAAAGTCAATGAAAGGTTTTGAATCTAGACCCAATATGCGTTTTTATGATGCATCCCTGGCTCCACCTAAACTCAATAACATAAAACAAAATTGCAAACCTTCTCGATTTCATTTTCTTCTTCATCAATTGTAGAGACAGTGACACTACCAAATTTTCCAGCTTCACGTGTGAGCTTTGTCAATTTTACGTTTTTCTTTTCTTTACCTGCCACTGACATAGAAGAGTCGACCACTAGGCTATCTGAAAAGCAATTTCCACCGGTGAAAAATTTTCCCCTGATTAAAAGTATGCAAAATAGCATGTAAAAATCTTAACTTTACAGCTTTTATGCACCTTTTTTAGAATATTTTTCATGATAGCAGTGTCTTAATAATCATACCTTTTATCAAAAAATAAAGATGGCTATTAGGAGATGGTCTATAAAATATGGGAAGAGTGCAATGCTTGCATTTTTGCAAAACTCGCATTTCGTACCCATCAGGTCTCCTGATATATATAGTTTTGTCCTCTTCAGTATGAAACTGAAAAAAATATTTTGTCAACATAAAAGAGACTTGCACAAACTATTGTTAAATAATCAAATAATACAACTTCAAGTTCCTCAACCTTACGCCAGTTGAGGAAGGTAGGACTAATTAAATCTGGGGGAAAAGTGCATGTCTATGTATCGAAAGCTGCCCTATTGAACCAGGTACACCTTTGAAATTGCCTGCCTGCAGCAGCTTTACAACTAAATCCTGGATTTCATTCAAGGAATTTTATAGTTTTTAATTTTAATTTACTGTTTTGAACTTTGTAAATAAATGGTTACTGGCCTTTTGGGTGATGAGCAAAGTTCAATATTTCATTGTATTCAGGGATTAAAAATCCCATAAAATAACAAATTTACCTTACAAGTTAGCTAATTTAGTGATCTTAAAAACAATGATTAGATGAGAGAATGAGTATATTGATTGACACTAAGAGATGAAAGATTTGAAGCTAACTTGAAGATGAACATTTACAAAATAACTGTGGAGCATTGAACAGAGGGACTGCAATTCAATAAGGTTGGGAAAGTCCTTACCATCATATGTAATACAGCAGGCTATGCTTTGATACAACAAATATCATTAGTTTAAGGTGGTTTTTGTAATTCTCTTTTTGACTCGAATGATAGACATAGGATTTTAATTTCTTAACAACCCTAACATAGACTTTTCCTTATCTGGGGATCCTGACAGCTATTGTCTTGGCAAGCATTTAATAGATGAGCATAATTGTAGTCACCGTGACGACTTTAACCACTCCTACAATATCATTATTTTGACTAATAGTAGCCCTAGGACTTTAGATATTAATGAGCACAGATGGATCCAACAACTAAAAACCATAAAACCCTTTGGCATTAACTCAGTGGATCCTTTTGGCATACCTTTATTAGACTTATAGTACTCTTTCCTTTACTTACTTTTTGACCTAGGGCTCCAATATTTTACATTTTTTTATTTAGGAAGTTTGTGGGTTTTTAATCTTTCTCAGATCACTTGCACTAACTCGTTCTCTATATTTAGGTACTGATGATGATTATGAAAACGTTTTACCTCAAAGAGATCTAGTGTTTTCCTGCAATCCATTGCTTGTCTGACTTACCGGGAAAATTTTCACCATTGGATTTTAATGGCAATGCATCTATATATTTCTGTGTAACAACACCATCATCAGGACATAACACTCAAATTATTTGTATAATTGTAGTTCTGAAAGTATTAAAACCACGTTAAACTCAGTTTCTTATTAGGCTCTAAGTCTTAGTGAAGCGTGACATAGTCAGTACAGAGTAAGATTCGGAGGCACACGATGCTGTCTCATATTGGATGTTACTGGTATCCCAATTACTATTTTATTTTATTTGAATCCCATTTTTGTATTTTGCAAGCACAATGATATGTTGTATCCATTGAATTGTTGTTCCATTTTGTCTTTCTTTATAAAAGTTTCAAATCAAATCGATCAAGTCAGAGCAGAGGCCTAGTGTTGTGTACTGTCAAAAGAGCTGGACTCTTACAGGTGGTATCCTGTAGCACATTATAGTTCCTTATATATATTAAATGATGTTCATATTCCTATGTATAATTGTGTTGCGAAATTTTATTAATTCAATAATTCAATTCAAACCCCCTTTTTCACCCCCTTTGCCCATTTACCCTCAATTGACAAGTTAATACAGCTGCCTGTTTTTTAATCTGTGCCGAATTTTTAAAAAAGGCCTTTGTTACAACAATGAGAAGAGGCAATGTCAATGTTTGACTCACTTTGGCTGTCTTTTTCGAAGTATCAATAACTCTGGCACCATCCAACTTTCTTAAAGGGAGCTGATTGACGACAAGATCTGCAATAAGAGCGACCTGTTAAAAATCTCCATTAGCAAAATCTACACATTAAGCCGTTCCCAGCTCAGATACCTGAATATACATCCTCAATATGTTCCCAGTGCATTGAAATCTGAAAAGTAAGAAACCCAAGGTTAACATGGTACATTTATCAATTTTACAAGTGAGGCCTGCAATCGCTGAATTGGGACGCAAGACGTTATGCCACTCAACCAAGTAGCTGCCTGCTGATCATATTTCAAGCACTACTTGTACTGCTTGATAAACTTAAATCATCCCATATATGGAATTTGTTATCTGCTGAAATGCAAGCATTAGCATCTCTCAATATTCCATATGTGGCAAGTTTGGGTCCCTGATCACTGATCAATGTATTTATACTATCTGTGCAGTTCTAGCTAGAAACTGCAGGTGAAACCCAGATTAGCTGGACATTAGCAAAATCTTGTAGATAATGTCATTTAAAAGCATAGTGGCATAACGATAATTGCATGGGGTGACCGGACATTTGTCCGAACGGAAGTTTGTCCGAATGGACATTTGTCCGAACTGCTTATCTGATGATTAATGGACATTTGTCCGAACGGACATTTGTCCGAATCGGTTTGTAGACAAACATCCATAGGGTCAGAGTATAGTCATCATAGTTGTTTATAATAAATAAACATCCGCATAAGGTCTTCGCCGGAATGGGCTAGGATGTAGTCTGCAGGGATGTTGAGGTCTTCAAGGTTCCGGGGGTTGGAGAGGTGTCTGTTGCTTTGTTGCTTGCTCCGTCTAGTCATCCTTCCAAGAGGGTCAGTGTACAGCCGAGCTTCGCCCGAGCTTCAAAGCCGAGTCCAGACACACCTTCAGAGCAGGGGAATTTGGTGGGTAGATAAGCCTGTGCCGCCTTCCTCTTGAGAGACTGCTTGGCCTGGAAGAGAGAGTCGTGGGAGTGGTCAGGGGTAGGAGAAGTCAGCTGGTCGTCCAATGAAGTAATCCGGGCTCTGCAACCCTTGCAAAAGTCCACACACTTCCGTAGGTAGTCTCGTTCCTCTTCTTGTCCAGCCATTTCCTGCTTTAATGTACTTGCTAGTAGCATGTGATCTGATTCGGACAAATGTCTGGGAAACGGATATTTGTCCGAACGGACATTTGTCCGAATATGCTTGTTAACAGGCATTCGGACAAATGTCCGTTCGGACAAATGTCTGCCAATCATTGCATGGTGACCTTAGTATAAGTTGCATAGCAACAAAGACCTTTGTGACCTCAGTCTTTGTTGCATAGCAGTTCAAAGACCCCTCGAATAAGAGGGCACTGTTCAGAGAGTCATGACGCCACTGGTAAGACAATTGCAAGGCATCAAATTTTCATGGAAATATGGCAAAATGTGGCATGGTTAACTATCAAAATGTTCTGTTTAATAATTCACCAATCTGAATAGATTGTTCCTCAAAGGCCCTTCAACCAAGACAATTAAATAAAAAGATAAAAACACTTTCATTCTAAACGTATAGAGAAATGTGTCAAGATAAAGTGCAGTCAAGTGCAATTAGAATATAACCAACAAAGGGGTAAGAAGGGTGAAAACTACAAGCAATAAACAATTAGGGGCATGCATAGGAGGGGATATGAGGGAATAAAAGGTTGAGAAGTAGATTATTGGATAAAGTTGAGGTCAATTCAAAAAATTTTACCTGGTTGCAAACACACCGATAAACATTGAGAGAAACACTTTCACTGTCATAGTCTTCTTGATCACGTGAGTCTGACACAAGGATTGGACGAAACTGAAACCGTGCCATCTATGTCCTGAATGTGATGATTCGTTAAAATGACTGTTTAATTGGCTTCATTAGAAAATAGGTTAAAAAATGTCAAAAATTACTCTGGAATACAATTATGGTATAACTGCAGGGATCGACTGGGATCGCTCTTGCAGCCAGGACCAGAACTGGGATTGGTAGGTAGGGCCAGCACCGGTAATGTAAGAAAGACCGTGATTGTAACCGAGAGCAGGATTGGCACGGGACCCGGATTGAGGATCGTCGACTAAAAGCACTTTTCTATTATTATTTTCTATTTCAACAGTTCTTAAATCATATTTTGTTTGAAACAATTTTAGAAATATATAAAACCAATAAGATACCAATACTGGAACTTCATCATGACATCATGTACTAACTTAACTTTTTAAAGATTTAATATAATTTCGTACCTCAGTAATAAACATGGGTTGAATAAGTTTGATTGACTATTGAACATGTTAATCAAGTTTTCTCATTTCTAATCATAAAGAACCCGACTTGCATACTGCATACATATTTGCTGGCTCGAACTTATTCCAAACATAAAGAACCAGACTAATATACAAATGTATTTGTTGTCTGACTTCGTCCGACCCTCATTCGAAATAAAATGACAGGAGGGTGCGCCCTGCCGTACAATGTATTTGGTATCCTAAACTTTCAACAGGCTGTGGAAAAATTCAAAGTAATGTGATGAAAAAATGAACAGCGCGTCTCACAGGATCGGAACTGCATGTACACATTGCATTTGTAACACTCTTAGATTCAATATGCAAATGTACTAGTTACAGTCGATCAGATAAAGCATGTACAGCTAACTAGCTAAGGAACTTTCTATTTCAAGACCCGTTACTGGGCGCTGTGCGGCTTTCTCCATTCTCTACGTTTCCCTCCGAAATTGAAACAAAGACTGGTGTCTCCTTGTATAACGGCAGCGTGCACCATTATGACAAGATCACCTTTTTGACCTAACCACGTGCAAGCACACGCTTGTCGCGGCCAAATGAAACCAACATAGCCCTTGCTACACGTTGCCTAGCCTAGCCCTGCTGCCACGAAGCGGCAGCCTCCGGCGTGCGCGAAGCGCGCGGCAGCGTTGTCAGTTGTCGCGGTTGCTAAACACGTATATCCTTGCCTTGCGTTGCTTCGCGCGGGGGGCTGCTTCGCGGCAGCAGGTCAGGCAACGTCTGACAAGTATATCCTTGTGCGAGCTTAGCGCGAAATTAGGACGTACGCGCAACGCAAAAACTCACACCTATGTGCGTCCCGATAGGGCGCGCGCAGCGCGAGCCATGGGCAATGGGGCTATGTTGGCTTAGCGGTGATACCCGACTCACGCAGCCAAAGCTGAACCTTAGACTGATATCATCTCGTCATTGCCAGGCCAGAAATGCGTAAGAGCGCGTGATGCAGTTGGCTGCGACAGTATGTTATCAATTTACAATCTTGCGATGCCGACATAGCCTTGTGTGTTGTGGCTGGCGCTGCGCGCGCCCTATAGCTATAGTGTATAGGAAACTTTTGCATCACGCGCTTAACTGTTAACGGGCGATGCGCGTCCACGATTCTTCGAGGAGCAGGTGTGACGCGCGCGAAGCGATGACGGTAGGTTGTAAGCCTACAAATCACGCGCGTACCTTGATTTTAAGCGTTGGCCCCATTAACGTAAAGGATCTATTGTGATCGTACAGTGACTGGTTTGTTGTTGCTAAGCCAATATTGTCTGACTTTGTCCGACTCTCATGCGAAGCGGAGAATAAAATGACGGGAGGGTGCGCGCTGCTGTACAAAGCCAACAAAGCCATGTGGCTCGCTCTGCGCCCCCTCTGTGAGTTTTTGCCTCGCGCGTCGGCCGTCCTAATTTTGCGCTATGCTTCAGCTTGCACAGGGATATACGTGTTTAGATTTAGCAAGGTTTGTGTACATGTAGGGAGCTTGGCCCATACAGTGGAGGCCAAGGGATGACTGTTGTCGCGGTGATACCTGACTCTCGCAGCTCAAAGCTGAACGGCACGGTGTCTAGAAGTAATGTTAAACTTGTAGGTTGATAACCTACTGTCGCGGCCATCACGCGCTGTCACGCATTCTAGACGCGCATCGCCCGTTGATGTTAAACTGGATGTTTCATCTGCTCGGCACTACGTTCTGGAGTATCTTCAACATCTTCCAGTATTGTAAACCAGGCCATGGAGCCAATTTGACCTGACCTGGTAAGATTACTTGATACCATCACCCCTAGATCTGTGACCTTTTCAAAAGAGGAAAGAGCAACTTTATTAGACAGCAGGTAACTAAGAGTTTTATTATGAAAAGGTAGCTCCGATATAGCACTGTTCTGAGCATGAAGATGGTTAAGCAGCTTTAACTTTTGCTCGTGAAGATTCATATTCATATTGTTTCTAAGTGACCAGTCGAGAATCTTGTAAAGATCCTCTTGTAGCAAATAGCATCCATTTTGAAACACTAGTGTCATCGGCAATTGCAAAGAAACTAACTCGAGATCAAGTCACATGTCACAACTTGTTCCAGATTGTTAATGAACAAGATGAACTTGAAAAGGAGCGGACCCAACACGCTTCCTTTGCGAAAACCGCTAATGACCTTAGCGAGATCTGAGTGAGCGCCATCGAGAACCACCACTTGATCTCAATCAGATTCAGCTGGAGAAACGACTTGATCCATTCCATGAGCCTCGAGTGAAACCCATAACGTCTCAGCTTGTGGATGATGATTTTAAGATCTACTTTATCGAATGCGTTAGCATGATCGAGATTGTCACGGTGATACCCGACTCACGCATCTAAAGCTGAACGGTAGACGGATATAATTATAATCTCGTCAAAATCAAGATGAATAGAATTAGTATCTTAACCACGGGTAGTCGGGTAAAACCTTCGAAGATTTCAAGATGTCATCAAAATCATGGTCAAGCAGCTGTGTCAAGCAGCTTCTACTAGCCCTGAAACCATGGGTTTGTCACTTAAGAGATAATTTTTCCCGAAGTGCAACATCATGGTTTTCGAACACCTTAACAACATGAGGGCCGAGGGGTAAGTGTAATGGGACTGTAGTTGCCAGCCTCGCACCTACTTCCTTTCCTGAATACAAGCAAAACGATTTGAATGATTAGACATGAATCTAATTCTATAGTCATGGTCATCGACATTTAATAAAAACATCAAAATACGAAAAGTTGGTATGGAATTCACGATAAGTGCAGTCTAAACGTAAAAGTGTTTTTACATGAATAACACAACTTCTCTAGGTCAAACATCGTGCTTCTTAAAATAGAACAATTTTCGTTAAGAGAGCAAGCTTAATCCCAGCAAGTTTGATTTTATAACGACTAGCCCTGTAAAAACATAAACAATAGAGCTGTGTTTTAGTAAAGCTGCCACTGACAGCTAAGTATGAAAATATTTTCTGAAATATGAAGCTTCCTGATATATTTTATGTTTTGTTTCTCACATTCAATAAAGAACAGTATTTTCGAGGAAGGGACACGCATTTTCTACACCATCTGGTAGCGTTGCTCGATATTGGTTTGTCATCTCACATTGGCCAATTCCTGTCGAATATTTGGTACCCTTCCACAAAATACCTATTCCTATGACAACTATAAGTTGAGCAGCACTTTGTAGTAATGCCCACAGACTTAACGGGCGATGCGCGTCCACGATTCATTACGCTTCGCTCGAGGAGCAGGTGTGACGCGCGCGAAGCGATGACGGTAGGTTGTAAGCCTACAACCCACAGACTAAAACTTGACGTTTGAACTATCAGATTAACATATCAACAGAATAAACATGGACAAAGAAGCTCTGCACCTAAGCTGATATGTTTAATGATAACGTTCGCACTACTGAAAGTGGAACACATGATTCTAAGGCATGCAGTAAGAAGATCTTTAGTCTGATCGTTGCAGAGGACATAAAATATGGCACCGTTTTAATGATTCTTAAGGTAACGTATATAGTTTAAAAATGATAAACTTGAGCCTCAAATCCAATGAGCTTTCATAAAACAAATCTTTTCGTTATATTTTTTCTATCAACATTTTTACACATAAGCTTAGTGCTTGGAAAACGCCGACGTAACATATCAATAACATCAATAACATACAAATTATTTTAATCTCCGTAAAAAAGATAAATCTAAAAAGGATCATAACACGGTTGAGACGCCAAAGTGAAATATAAAATAGCCCAAAATAAACAGTGAAACGAATTTCACCATTAATCTCGTCTCATCCCAACAATTGGAGTTAAGATGAAACGCGTGCTAAAACGACTACTACGGTAAAAATCATGATCGTGGTTTGGTTAAAACTTCGAAATCTGATCTGGTAAATTGTTGTCCCTGGGTCGGCAGGGCGGCCGCAATTTCTGACTGGTACTTCCTGGCGTAATTGAAAAGTTGTGAGACGGCGAACTTGGTGCGGAAGGGGAGGGCAGGGAGCTTGCTGTCGTTAACAACTTCGCGGAGGTTGACCCGGGGAGCATGCTTCACGTCCCTATACCACCTGCAAGGGAGGCGGATCAGTTTTTCTGGCTCGCGATTCAGGCGTGTAAAGTTTAGAATTATCAAAGTTCTACGATAATCGCTCACTACAGATTATTTCAGTAGCCAGTACAGAATATTTCAATACAGAATATTCCTCTACAGAATATTTGTCTACGGAATGTTTCACTATAGTGTACTTACTTGTCCACTGCTTTACGATACAGGTTGACTTCCTTGTTGTAAACTAACTTGTTTGCAGAGGAATCCTGAGAGAGACACTGATAAGTATTGACAAACTTCCACAGTAAGTTCAAGATAACGAATAAATGAAACTTCTAGCTGCTTACTCAAAGTCATGAAGCAATACATTCATATCTATAATCGTTTTAATCCACAAAAACTGTCCGTCGAAGATAAAATTGACCTTATTTAAAGTCATAGTTGCAAGGGAAAAGGAGTCCATGAAACATTGTCCGATAACAGATAAATAGGAATCCATTATTGGCGGCTTCTCGATGTCGAAGAGGAACTGAGGGTTCTTGATGATGTTTATCCAGAATCTCAGCGGTAAACTGAAAATGTTATCAGTAGATTCAGTAGTTCACAAATTCATTTGGAACGATGCTCAAGATAATTTTATATCGACCTTGGTATCAATTTTGCATCCACAAAACCAAAATCTGCCCCCTGGTCTCACCTGTTCGTCTTCCAGACGTGCGCAATCTCCGGATCTTGTCGGTCCCTCTCGCTAAGGAGATCCGTCTTGCTGTCCAGGTAGTCGAACAAGCACTTGATCGCGGCGGGAATGTTGTTACTTTCCATGAAGACGGTGTGCATCATGGAGTCCAACACTTTACTTAAGTGTTCCTGAGCATAGGTTTCTATTTTTAGTATCTTGTACTTTAATGATATAATAGGCGGAAATGTTGAGATATCAAAAGTTGGGATCTCAAAAAGATGACATGAGCTTACCGATCTTTATTCTTTAAAAAATCAAACAAACCTTTGTACGAATAAGTGAAGGGAGGTAAGCCTCGCTAGCTATCTTAGTAGTGGACGAGGACGAAGTTTGTCTCTTGTTAACAGCAGGAGATCGGAAGTCCATGTCTGAGTTTATGTTCTTCACTAAGTGGTACCTGCAAAGTATAAACCATCACATTTTGAGTAGGGTTTTTATCTGAGTTCCATATATCAGTAATAAGATCTTGTTTATTTGATGCATTGAAGGACTAAAACAATTGTAGGATGTTGATTTTGCATTCATATTGATATGGCTATGGAGTATGGATAAACTTTAGATAACAGCCATTACAAAATCAAGCTAAATAATTTTATTCGTGAGGCAGTCTGATCCTCCATGACTAATCGCTAGGACTATAACTGAACAGTTGGACATGATTTATCTAAGCTTAAACACCTGTCCAGGTGTTTTAGCTTAGATAATTACTCTCTTGGACATGCTGCAATTATACTAACGAACCTCAAGAGCGTAAACTTTAAATTGGAGAGATTATCGAGGTTATATAGTGTATATACTATATAATGCAAAGCTATATTTCCTGCAAGTAGTGTTGGTGGCAGCTCCAGTCTATAATTAGAAACACAACGTGTTGCTACTCACTAGAGCCGCATAAAGTTCGTTTGTAAACTGTGTGATTAGTTGCAGTTTTATCGCTTAGAGTTAGAAAAGCAGATCCGAGTCCAAAAGCTCTTATCAGGATGACAGTCTATTACCCGAAACACACGGACTCTCTAACACTGGACTACACGATAGGAACTTGTCTGGTCATTTTCTTCCTTATCTCAACTTTACTGAACCCTCTCAGTTTTCTCTACCACATTCAGCGAGACTCCAAACTTTCCAGCAGACTCTACGCTTTGTTGGCTCTACTTGACTTAATCGTCAACATTTACTTTCCGCTCTTTCAAGCTCAGAACTTTTTCAAGGAAACGGAAGATTCTAATACAGAGGCCGGGATTCAAGCCTGGATCGTTCAGGGAATTACAAATGTCTCTTCGTGGTTATCACAATTTGTCCTCAATGTCATCATATTCGTCCGGCTCTTCACAATTAAATTTCCTTTTGAAAGGGCAAGACAAAAGTTTGTCGGGATTTTTATTTTATGTGTTACGATCCATCTGATTGTGATTGAATCAGTGGTATGTTCTTTACAGAACTATTGGTTTTCATTGATGCAACTAGCGACTGTTCCAGCCGATCAAATACATAAATCCGTAGATTTGGCTTACACGGTTCTAGTCGTGATACCAATGGTAGGTATCTACATATTAGGTGGAATATCCTCGATCTACACAGTTTATCTTTTAACACGTGACACTGGACCAGCAGAGACACGGCAACAGAAAAGAAAGTCTGTCAGGATCATTCTTACTTTGTCTATCATTAATTGGTGTGTACCCATCGGGTTGATGTACATTACGGCTGATTGGCCCGGGGAAAAATCCAGTGCAGCTGAGTTTGTTGCCGCGTATGTGATGGTGAATGGCATGAGTGCAATAGTGTCGATGTTAGACCCAATAATAATTCTGGTTCTGTCAGACGATTTCAGGGCGTACCTCAAGAACAAAATGATACATTTACACCAGAAATTTTGTTTGCAATTGGAGGAAGAGAATAATTGAAACATGTAGCTGCAAAATAGATTCAAGAGTGAGATACAATACATACATGCTTACAACTAGGGAAACTGTAGAATCCGAGCTATATGACAGTTCAGGGGCGAAGTAGAAGGGATACACTCCTTAGAGTAGTCTCCACTGCCATCAATTCCCCGATCAACTTTCGTTCAACTGGGATTCAGAAGCTGGGCTCAGTGTAACGATCCCATTCTTACTCTCAGCACCATCTTCGAGAAATGTGTTGTCACACTCACAGGAAAGAAACGACTTTGTGCCTGTTTCGTTGACTGTTTAAGAAGGCTTTTGCTAGCGTCTGTAGAGATGCCCGCCTCTACATACTCAGTACAATGGCGTTAAACGAAACTGCTTCCTCTACATGAGCCACAAGTACCGAAACTTATAATCCACCCGCGTCCCGCATAAAGCCTTTAAATACAGTAGCTTTCAGTGGCTCTTGACGTTACAATCGGTAACAAACAAGGACATCCCATGTCCCTCGAATTGTTCAAGACTTCAAGATCTTCATTCACGAGCTGACCGCTAACTGTTCCACCCGATCAAATCAAGAAATCTATATATTTGGCTTTCAAAGTTCTAGTCGTGATACCAATTATGGTAGTTATCTACATGTAACTTAATCATTATAACTTTTTCTGTCATTAACTGGAGTGTACCCATTGGGATGATCTACGCAATTCTTCATTGGCCGGAAAAATCCAGTGCAGGAGCATCTGTTGCAGCATTTGTGATTGTGAAAGGCATTAGGGCAATAGTGTCGATGTTGGACCAAATGATAACTCTGGTTCTTTCAGACAATTTCAGGGCGTACCTTAAGAACTAAACAATACATTTTAATCAGAAAAGTTGTTTTGTATTGGAGGAAGAGAATAATTAAAACATGCAGCTGAGTAAGTTACACAAGTAGGATTTCGCAACAACCCCAAAAAAGACCCCTCGACAACCTCAATTACAAAAAAAGTTGCCGCCCCTATAGTTTGACCACATAAATTGTGGTATACGGCCCGATCAAACCTGACCCGACCCTCCGTCTCCGCTTTTTTTAAACGAACTGGAACCCAAACGAAAAGAGATTACGACATGAAAATTTCAGGTATTGTAGATCTCATTAACTTCTGTGGCTAAGGCTATGTAATATGTTAGAATTTGATCCGAGGGCCTTTAAGGCCTATAAGGCCCAAAAACATTTCAACTTTGGGCTGGAAGAAAATTAAGATCAGTACAGTACTTTGGCGTAAAATTTGATGAGGGATCTTAATTTGATAGTTTCGAAGCAGAGAAATGATCAGGTGACCCCCTAAGCGACCCTTTTAAGACCTAAAAATAGAAATTTTGAACTTTGATCTTAATGAAAAGTTAGACCAAAATTTTGACGTAAAATTTGACGAAGAATCCGAATTTAATATTTTCGATGCCTAAAAAGTATCAGGTGTCTGTTCTGGCTGGAGGAACACTTTGCGTTTTAATTTAACAATATACGTAGTTTGGGGGGGGGGGGGGGGG
>JH152744.1:361002-375781 GCA_000226015.1 Mnemiopsis leidyi | reverse complement strand
ATACTCACCCATTGAGGATGTCCAGTATGGCAGAAGAATCCATGACCACGACTCCTCCGAATGGTGTGAGGGTGGAATGTGGTGTGAAAGATGGTTCACAAGACTTTACAGAGAGTTGCAGGCACAACAGCTACTTAACTTCCATAGCAGGATCGAGTGTCAGTCTTCTGATTCAGCATTCCCCAGCCCTCCATGGTGCCCCCAGTGCCAAATAGGTTTAGAGAGTCATGATCATGGGTCCTCCGACCACATTGTACATCCTCAAATTATGTAATTAATAGTAGTTGTTGAAAGTATTAAAGCAGTGAGGTAGTGAAGCCTCAAGGACTTCATACTGCTGTTCATCGTAAGCTTGCATGATGATGAAGAATTTCAGCAGAGGGTCGTATCTCACCCATCAAGCTGCTCTGGAAGAAGGGGATTTTCTCATCAAAAGGTCCGAGATCTTCCTGTCGTTGGTTGATGTCCCGATCCAAGTAGACTCGAAGAAGAGAGTGAAGGCATCCACATAAGAGAGTGAAGGCATCCACATAAGAGGGATAGTGGGCAACAGTGATGTGACCAGGTGCTTTGTGACCCAATCCCCACACCTGGGAGCAAAGACTACCTCCCTTAGTACACCTTAGCAACAGTCTCGTCCAGACAAACATATACTAACAAGCCCACTGTATTTAAAAGATCAAATATAATCAATATCAGGCTTATGTGTGCACATCGGCTTAATTAACGGGAGTTTAACGCAGGGTTTAAAAAGCCATGCATTTTGAGCGCTTACAAGATTGCTCTTACCAGAGCCCTTTTGCGCACATAGCGTGCGTAAGCACCTGGTTAGGTGAACTTACAAGATACAACTTTACAGGCGCATGATCACCCCCCAATTGGAATTGTCTCGGTGATACCAGACTCTCGCAGCTTAAAGCTAAATGAGATCGTTTCGTTAGAACGGTAGAAGGAACCCTATTACTAATTTCCTGAACTCAAGCTGTTTTGAAAACGGCACCTAAGGGTACCTCCAGATCCATATAGCCAATTTTACATACATAAGCTGACAATATCCGCTCTCCAACAAAAAATGTACATTCATTCAACACTTTTTCCACAACTTAATGCACCCTCTATTGCGTTGTTACAATCAATTTAAGGTAGTTGCTTGTAGTTTAAAACTCAATTAACGACTTGATCAACTTGCATAACATAGTTAGAATCCAATTACCATTTTAAATCCAGTACTGTCATGGGGTTCAACAAGGGCCATTGTAAGCCACCAGCGTAATGGTCCTAAATCTCGGCCCCACACAGTGCCTGTCAGTAGATACTGACAGTACCTTCCTTATACTTTAGTTGATCTGGTCACATTTAATTGTTTATATTATTTGATTATATTGATTAAAGAGATTTGAATATAATATTTTGTTTTCTTCTGAATATTTTGTTTTCTTCTGAGAAGGATATAATCTCTTCAAAACTGGGATCCACCTGAAATCTTATCCAAGCTGTAAGGGAGACTAATTCTCACACATTAGAGGTAACTACTAACTGGGACGCAAAAGCAGCTTGAGCCACAGGGCTATGATGGCTTAGCAACGAAGTGGAAGCCCCCGCGTGCCCGGTAGCGAATTGAAAATGGGCCACAACACAAGGCAATTTGTCACTCTATGGTATGCAAGTCGTCATCTAGACTAAGGTGCAACATAGGGGTAACTTTTTGCTGCTTACGGGCAAATTTTTGTTAGGCCTCCAGCATTATGCCACTGGGCACTGTTCTAGTACTATCTCCAGGGTATATCATGTTTGATTTTCTTGGTCAATATTTATTAGAGCACTGCTATACAACAAAAATACTAATTCTTTGTCACATTTATATTTTATGCTACTTTTGTGCTTAGTCAATGATGACCCAGTGTTGTTATACAAGAAAATTAAATTTATCCGGGAACACGTTACACGAATGGTCGGCAGGGATTGTCACTCAATAAGGTATTTGTATAATAGTAGTAATAAGAGTTGTTAATTAGAGTTGTTGAAATTTGTTGTAAAAAAGTAAAACTCAAAATTTAGCAAAATTCAATATTTTTATACTTGTACAATCAAATAATATGATATATTAAATAAAATGTCATTCAAAGCTAAGTAACTTAGTTAAGTAACATTAACAACGCTAAGTAACAAAGCTAAGTAACCTAACCAACAAAGTCTACATTTTATCATAATTTCAAAAAGTTAAAGAAGACGAATCTACAATTATTGAAGAATGTACAGCGATCCGACTTATTGCCGCTTTCTGCTTTAAAAAAGACATAAAGTTATAAGGCAAGAATAAGATGATTCTTTAATATTACATAAAGGTTGAAATAAAAAACATACTCATAAAAATGTTATTATAATTTAACTTACTTTTCGTTTCTCTGTCATTTCTTCTACTGCATACATTACGATAGTGCTTTTTGCTTGCCAAGCCAACATAGCCCTGTGGCTTGCATTGCGCACGTTAACGGGCGATGCGCGTCTAAAATTTCTTCGCCAGGCCAGAAATTGGAAATGCGTGACAGCGCGTGATGGCCGCGACAGTAGGTTATCAACCTACAAGCCTTCGCAACATGCAACTCAGCTTTAGCAAAAACGTTGCTAAACACGTATATTTCTGTTTGACGAGATGATATCCTTCTAACGTTGAAATGATATCATGATCAAACGTTTGTAGGCTTACAACCTACCGTCATCGCTTCGCGCGCGTCACACCTGCTCCTCGAGCGAAGCGTAATGACGATTTAAAGAATCGTGGACGCGCATCGCCCGTTAATCAAACGTTCGAGATAATATCTGTCTATAACCGAAGGAGTCGGCGCGGGTAACGACTAACGCCCCCTCGCGTCGATTAATTCCTGTGCGAGCTTCTTCTAACCAGAGCCCTTTAACAGCGTAATAGCCGCCGCGCGGCGCTAGCACCAGTGACCAGGTTAAGTGAAGTGCGAGCTTAGCTGTTAGCGCGAAATTAGGATTGACGCTCGACGGCAAAAGCTCTCGATAGGGCGTGCGCAGTTGCAGTGTGAGCCACAGCGCTATGTTGGTGGTTAGATTAGCAAGCAAAAAGCACTATCGTAATGTTTGAGGTAGAAGAAATGACAGAGAAACGAAAATTAAAAGTGACTTTAATATGTAGTTAAATTATAATTACATTTTATGAGTATGTTTTTTATTCCAACTTTTATATAATATTAAAGAATCGTCTTATTCTTGCCTTATAACTTTATGCCTTTTTAAAGCAGAAGGGAGCAATAAGTCGGATCGCTGTACATTCTTCAATAATTGTAGATTCGTCTTATTTAACTTTTTGAAACAAGGATGAAATGTAGACTTTGTTGGTTAAGTTACTTAGCTTTGTTACTAAGCGTTGTTACTTAACTAAGTTACTTAGCTTTGAATGACATTTTATTTTTATACTTGTACAAGTATAAAAAGATTCTAGATTTTTCTAAATTTTGAGTTTACTTTTTTACAACAAATTTCAACAACTCTAATTAACAACTCTTATTACTACTATTATACAAATACCTTTAGCTTTTTTGAGTGACAATCCCTACCGACCATTCGTATTCCGGGATACATTTAATTTTCTTGTATAACAACACTGGTTCATCATTGACTAAGCACAAAACAAGCATAAAATATAAATGTGACAAAGAATTAGTATTTTTGTTGTATAGCAGTGCTCCAATAAATATTGACCAGGAAAATCAAACAAGATATATCCAGGAGATAGTACTGGAACAGTGCCCAGTGGCATAATGCTGGAGGCCTAACAAAAATTTGCCCATAAGCAGCAAAAAGTTACCCCTATGTTGCACCTTAGTCCAGATGACGACTTGCATACCATATAGTGACAAATTGCCTTGTGTTGTGGCCCATTTTCAATTCGCTACCGAGCTCGCGGGGGCTTCCACTTCGTTGCTAAGCCAACATAGCCCTGTGGCTCACGCTGCTTTTGCGTCCCAGTTACCTCTAATGTGTGAGAATTAGTCTCCCTTACAGCTTGGATAAGATTTCAGGTGGATCCCAGTTTTGAAGAGATTATATCCCTCTACCGTTCTAATGAAACGATCTCATTCAGCTTTGAGCTGCGAGAGTCTGGTATCACCGAGACAACTCCAATTGGGGGGCAGTGATCATGCGCCTGTAAAGTTGTATCTTGTAAGTTCACCTAACCAGGTGCTTACGCACGCTATGGGCGCAAAAGGGCTCTGGTAAGAGCGATCTTGTAAGCGCCTAAAATGCATGGCTTTTTAAACCCTGCGTTAAACTCCCGTTAATTAAGCCGATGTGCACACATACGCCTGATATTGATTATATTTGATCTTTTAAATACAGTGTGCTTGTTAATATATGTTTGTCTGGACGAGACTGCTGCTAAGGTGTACTAAGGGAGGTAGTCTTTGCTCCCAGGTGTGTGGATTGGGTCACAAAGCACCTGGTCACATCACTGTTGCCCACTATCCCTCTTATGTGGATGCCTTCACTCTCTTCTTCGAGTCTACTTGGATCGGAACATCAACCAACCAAGACTCTTTGACTGCCCTCCTTGAACCAGCATACCTCCAGTCTCAAACGTCCTTAAAGGATACAACAACGGCTTAAAGTCTGATCCAGTGCACCAATCTTAACATCTGGTTTTTCATCACAACTATGAAGCTTGAACATCAACAAGTGAAGGACTTACCGACAGGAAGATCTCGGACCTTTTGATGAGAAAATCCCCTTCTTCCAGAGCAGCTTGATGGGTGAGATACGACTCTCTGCTGAAATTCTTCATCATCATGCAAGCTTACGATGAACAGCAGTATGAGGTCTTTGAGGCTTCACTACCTCACTGCTTTCTTGAAATTGATTGGATTTTGGAATTATATTATATATATACTGGGTGATTTTAAAATTTGGGTGCATCCTTACACGGAAAAGAAAATTGCTCATAACTTTACTTCTGGTCAATATTTTTTGATGAAACTTTCAGAATTTGTTTTTAGTGACTAAGAGATGATGGTAGTAAATTTAAGGATGATTTGAGCAAATTTGACGATTTTAAAATTTTAGCATATTTTTGCACACATCTGTGCATCAGGCCTAAATGGCCCCGTTGCATCAGTTCAAAAACTTTAGCATACCATCTGACCAGAAGTAAAGTTAGGAGGATGCACCCAAATTTTAAATCCACCCTGTATATATTAATGGGATATGCAAAGCATTGAGAAGATCTTATGATATTAGAAAAAGTTTATGCCTTTCCGGCCAGTCATAAGTTAGCGAACTGTGAATACATGTACCAAATGGTTGTTTATAAAAATTGCTTGAATACAATTTTTCAGAGACAGCTACTGCCACTATGACTGCATAATATGTTTTATGTTTGTAATATTTGGTGGAAGTACAATGTCAAATGAGCTGATGTATATATCATTTCTACTAAATTCCTGTAGATCTTCAAAACTTACATAGCCTCTTGGGTTACTTATCTTAGTTTTGATGCGAAAATTGACACGATGATTGTGTCACTGACACACAGTGTCAGTTTTGTTCCTTAACTGACACAATGTTGTTTTCATTATCAAAAAGTTATAGTGTGTCTGTCCTTGACTGTACATTAGTTTGAAGATATCTGTCCTAAAGATAACATATGGCTATTTATAACTCACTTCATCCAGGCAAATGATTAAAGCCAGAAAGAGAAGCAAAAGATCTTCCTCCAACGATGGAGCGAAGAGCTCAAAACCGATATCAGACCAATCTTTAAAAGTAAGTGGGAGAAATTTTTCAGATTTAGCAAACCCTGTCTCTATCTGTTTGATGAAATTCAAAATTGAAGTATCAATAAATAAAAGCAACTGTTTTATAATTTTTATGACTTCAGACCGAGTCGCTATCTGTGTCTGCTATGGAGATGATAAATAATGTCACCCCCTCAAAGAAAGGGTAGGTTACAATATTCCGAATATTTCCTTTCTACTCCTTTTCTATTACATTCCAAATATTTCCTGTCGTCCTCAAACTTTTCTGCTCCGTTTCTACTACGATATTCCAATTATTTCCTGTCGTCGTTCTACTTTTCTCCTCCTTTTCTACTATTTTTCCTCCAAATATTCTGAAATCTAAAATTTCCTATGTGTATTGATTTCTGGAATTTCTAGTTATCATGATTATGAACATTCAGAAGAACAAACAGACTGGTACCCAGGGTCTATCTAGATATTATCAAACCTGATGCAGATACTCTCCTGGTGACAGGTCAGTCTTCGTGTGGCTGTTTAATGCGACACGCCCACGTAGGACCTCACAAGCTACACTTAATTACTGTATTGTTGGTCTTGGAATGCGGGGGCAGTGCCTCAACGAACGAATTATTCAAAATTTAAATAAGATGAAAATATTAGAGGTTGTTTGCATGATGGCCGGTCGTAATTTTTCCGTGACTTGGTTATTGACATGTTAAATTTTGACTATTTCCTTATTTTGGTTGTAACCGTGTTTTTCGTCTTACTCCACTTACGTCACATTCCTCCTCGACTAATGTTGAAATTTACGAACAGTTGCTACAAATTTTAGCTGTTACCATGGCAGCAGATCAAATAACTTACCACCCTAATAACCGTGATTGTGCAGTAATCCTATTGAAGACCAGTATTTAATCAGCCCTGACACAAGTACCTCTTTTTCGGGAAAATCATCCGAACTTTAATTACTGACATCAATTATCGCGACTCTCATCGGTTCTTTGGTCGGTATCTAAAATCACGTTTATGAAACATAAAACCAGCATCCCAGTAACCATGCACCGGACATGACTCGCAGACTCAGACCTTTACTGTAAGTATTATTGGATTACTGACATGTGCAGACTCCATTGAAATTTAAGATGTGATGTCGTATCTTTGTGTGTCTCGAACCGGACACTTCTGTTCTACGCCTATTTTGAGTAATCGGTTGTTCACATTATGGAATACAGATATCGTGACAAATATAAAATTGAATCTTTTAAAACAGGAAGGTAAACTGTTTTATCACGGCTATCTCTGATCCTATTTTGCTATCAAATCTGTGTCAATGGATGTTCACTCATATTAATTGTCATCCTCATATACTGTTAAGTGTCCGAATAAAGTAATAACCGAATATTTGTGATGAAGTTTTTGGGACGATCTCGGGAAACGGTGAAGAGTCACTTTAGACTACCTTCTTGATATTTATTAATCAGGCCCAAAATTACCATTCTTTAATCCGCTATATCTTAAAATTACGTTTTCTCTTTTCAGTAAAAGCCGCTCGACATCTCTACGACCCTGATGGTGAAGGTTAGTCGATAGCAGAAAACTTTTCACATCACGGACACCGCACAAGATTGGAAAATTGGATCTATTTAAGGGCATTAGTGGTCATTGATGCATGATGATAATGAATTTAGGACCATAATGCAGTAGCAAACGATGATGTTCCATTCACTGCTCGTCGCTGTTATCAGAATTTCATATGACTTTTAACCACTTTAGAGCATTCCCGGGGCCGCTTTCAAAACATCGCTTGGACAAACTGATGAAAAACTATGGAATATAAGGAATGTTGATTGTCGGGAGGTATCGTAATATGGTTAGGTTTGGACATGTAAGTTGTGACGAATCGAGCATATAATACTAACGAATTGACCATACAAACGATAAACACTTTCACGTGCCAAATATTACGATACCTCCCATTAAAATTGCTCAAAACTTCTAAATGAATCGTTATTTCTCATCACAGGCGTTGACTCGTACATAAGAATTCACATCGCTGGTCAGCCTCCTGAGTCAGATTGGTGAGTACCACGTTCTGTCTACGAAAGTTTTTATTTAATTTACTATTCACATTCGAGTAATAAGTTAGTTCATGAAATAGTACATTTTCATCTAAATCACACCGCAGATTGATTTGTGAATTTAAAATGTATTGTCTATTGACTACAACACCTAACTATTAACCTCAGGGTAACATACACTAGAATTGGTGATGCTAATCCTGTTTTTAACGAGTCTTATACAATGTAAGTCTCCTTTTGTACATTAAAACATGTTATATTGGTACAGTGTAGTGCACTTTCAATTACTCGAATTTCAACGATTGATCTGATCGTTGCAATAAAAGCTACAGATGGACGTCAGAAATCTTGGGAGGAGTCGGAAATATTTAGCATCATGTGACCGGGATTGACCAATAGGAAGCCAAATATGACCAATCAATATGGGGAAACACTGGTCACGTGATAGAGAAGATTTTCTGACGTCCATTAAACTTTCGATAGCAGAATTGATGTGATAACCATTTATCGTGCAATCTTCAATCTTGTTGATTCAAAAAGATAAGATAGGGCACTGCTAACTTTACATTAACGAGCGTTTGCAACTTTGCTGTGACAGGTCCCTAGGTAAATGTATTGCTCAATATTGAAATATTCTCAGAAATATGCTGGATATTCCTGTAAAAACCCATTTACAAGTGTCAACTTGGAGGGTTAAGGAAAACGCGCACAACTGTATGGGCTGCATGGCCTTCCCTTTTCATGTCATTAATGTCATGGTAAGTCTTTTAGTCTTGCTTACAGTTTCTGTCACTTTTTCGTCAGAAATGACGTAAAGATGTTCACAATCTTTTAATATCTTGCTGATGCATTTATTGAATTAGATACAAGAACAAAGTGTGGCAGAGTTTTTCCAATCATAATGACAAACAACTGTAGTATTCTTTGGCGCTACATTTAGATGCATTTTCTGGTTGTAAAGTGTAACAACGTCCATTGAGTGCGCGTTCCTCGTGAGCCGCGCACCACGTGGGCCGTTAGCGGCAGCATAAAAATTAGAAGATATCTAGCCTTGTCCGTGAGTCTGTAGGACTTCTTTATGGTTAACCGAATGTTTTAAATCTGAAATTTTCGAGAGGCACTTCAGCGAAGAAGTGCGCGGTTTTTACGTATAAATATGTTTGTACCATAAAAGGCCATCTAAATCTTCAACGTCTTGAAGGCCGGTAAAATGAGATATTTTGTTTCAGAGTGTACGATTTACAGTTCTCTGTTAGTGATTGATAATCGTTCGATGGTTCCTAATTGCATGCTTTGCGAATTGCGATGTCTGTTGAAACCTTATGGATCTGCTTGTGAAAGAAAGAAAAATGGCAATTGACATGCATGATCACATCAAATGATTTTACCTTTAACTATCGATTTTCCATTACCTGTGGCTGTTACGTCTTTCCGTATCATGATGTCAGAATTTCTAACATTTTATTTCTCTGTTATCTGGTTATGGTTGCTACAAATTTAGTCAAATTTGTAAACTCAACTTCTTGCGCACCGACAGGTTTAAATGTTGGGGATGTTTTGACGTAGTTTGACTGTTAAGAGCGGTAAATCTCGTTGCATAATTCAGATTCATGAACGTTCAAACTTTCTACAACACAAATTTCCCAACTTGTCTACCATTTTCAGAATAAACGGTTACTAGGATGGTTTGAGTTACTGGACACAACGTTAGGACAGACAGCTTACAGACCCTTTATCTCTCTAGACTGTAGGTAAGTAGGGTTGGGTAGCGGTTACTCGGGCGGTCACTCGGGCGGCTACTAAGGCCGTTACTATAGCGGCTACTAAGGCCGTTACTAAGGCCGTTACTATGGCTGTTACTATGGCAGTTACTCGGGAAGTTACTCGGGAAGTAACTCGGGAAGTTACTAGGATGGTTAGTAAGGCAGTGACAACTGCCTAAGTAATCGCCCCAACAACTGCCTAAATTCACTTTATTTTCTGTCCTCTTTTGTCTTTTCTTTCTTTTGTTTTGGTCAGTAATGTTGTTTCCAGCTTTTTTCATTCGATAGTGATTGACAGAGGATTTAAGCCTGGTAGACAAGTGAGCTCTCAACCTGATTCAGGCATATTCCGATCCCGTGAGTAGTTGTTCCTGAGTTCGCGAAGTCTAAATCAAGTCTCCCTCATGACTCAGACAATCGATACCGATTTTCTCGAAAATCAATTAAATTGCAATGGCCCAACCTAATGGAATTGTTGAGTCAGCTATCATTAAACATCTATAGTGAACTCACATTTCACAATACCACATTCTAACAGTATTGAATTTTATTCAGCCAGCTAATCCATTCTCCCACAAGTTATTAAATTTTTCACGCCACACCGGGAGCGAGCGACACCGATTCAATTATAAGTAGTAAAATTTTTTGTACTGAGCAGAAATTAAATCAAATACCTCATGTCAATGTACTCCGTATTGCCACACATGGAATGCCGGCCCCCCTCGGTCAGCGATGTTCATTGTTCATTGCTGGCAATGTTCTCACCAACTTAACACTAGTTAGAATATCCTCCATTTGTTTTACAAACTGGTTGCTATGATGTTGAATAACTTACTGCAAGCTTCCAACTCAATTATTCCAAGTCAATTCCCTGGGTGATCTGCTGATACCGCGTGAAGTGACATGAAAAGTAATCCTGTTTAGGGCCATTTAATGAAATATTCTCCGGTATTTCCCTTATCATCTTTCAAATCCAATAAAATGGAGCTGGTCTTTGTAAATGGTTTGTTTTACTAAACCGGATACCATACTTTAAGCTTCAACCCTGTCATCTTAGTATCGCGCTTTCATCTAGTTTCATCTAGTTTCATGTTTCAGATATTTTTTGTCGATGCTCGCGGCTAGTAACAAAACCTCTGAGATGCGGTAACTCCGTTTAGTCAGAGTTTAAGTTTTCAGTTAGGACATTAACCTGATCTGTCCCAGAGTTCGCCCAAACAGCTCTAATTCCAGAAAATCTGTTCGGTATAAATTGGTTTGTAATGTGCCTCGTTGCTTAGTCCAAAGTTCCGATATTTGTCTTGTTTGTATTCTCTGCTGCACATCTTCTTCTGTAACGACTCCTTCTTTTGTTCTTTCAGATTGTCGAAAGTAGAGCATAAAACTCATTATTTCAAGGCCTCTAGATGCCAGCCTTTGCCATGGCTATACTATATATAGTATATACTATATATAGTACTGCTTAGTATTTATGATATTTGAGAGGTTGCTTGATACCGGTTGAAGTAAATAACTTAGTAACAGTCATTGTTAGTTAAAGTATATATCACACCCTCTTCTTATTTTAGGGTATCGAAAAGTAGTGAGGTCGGAGCTATGGCTGAGATGCAACTCTCCTCGAACGCGGAAACTTTAGAACTAAATAGAAGGAGAGCTGTGATAGAACTCGTAAACTACATGAGGCGATATCTCATATCACTGATCAACAAATACAAGGTGATTGCTTAAGAATTGCAGAAAGTTCGTTAATTTCACTGCTTTAAAGATGATAATTTGAACATACTCGGTAGTTGTAAAGAATTACGCAAATATCCATGTATTTCATTATATTTAATCAATTTTAATTTATACATTTAATTTGCTTTCATTTCAGATCCACTGCAAGCGGTTGAAAAACCACATATCTCTGTCTCATTATAACGCTCTTTTCAACAATTTAGAGCTTGTCATTCAGACGCAGGTTTGTCCTCAGATTATTATTCGTTTCCACATGATCTGCTTTAAATCACCTGTTTTACAAATCCGCCTTCCCCGAGCGCCTATCTGTTTTATATTTGCAAGGATCCTTGTTCAGTCAACTTTTACCTGAGACTCTGAGAGCCCTGTATCTGAAAGGTAGAATTTCTGATATCACTACACTCAGATTAACATGTTTGACTACGTGAAACACTGCTACAACGGAAGGTACGCAATAGGATCCGTGCTACGCAGCTGGGTACCAGAACTTGTGTGTGTTATCGACTATGGGAGACACAAGGTAACTATGGGAGACCCGCTGCATCTTGACCGAAATAGAACCAGCAAAGCCGCGACATTTTCTCGTGTAACATGCTAGCGTGCACTTCTTGATTATAGATGTTTATTTAGAAACTGAGGATGATTTGGCAACAAAACATCTGAGCACTAACGTAACTATCTTCTAGGAGAAATGCGTAAGGATGATACAAGATTTAGAACAGAGTGCCTGCCCTGAAGTGCTGGATATCATCAAAGTTTGTTCTCCCTTTATCAGATGAACAATACAGTCGGCAATTTGTCGCTAAAGTCGACAGATGGTTTTCTCTTACCAACTCTGATTGTGATTTCTAACAGTCCAATTTCTTTCTTTTTCTATTTCCTCAATTAATTAAAGTTAAACTCTCATTTCAGGATAAGTTTAAGGAGTATTCGGCACTGTTTTCCATGCCACTAACATACCTCAAAAACCTTGCAAAATATGTCCGGAATGTGCTGTACTATACCTTAGCTAATCATCCCGATCATACCAACATGGTATGGGTTCAGCAATACATCTACTGGTAATTCTACTGAATCTTCTTTTTGGCCATTTTTCGTGTGATATTCTAATCAAGATATGAGGATTTCCTTATTTCTCAAATAATGGAGTTTTAACATATGACAACTTTCTTGCTTACTTGTATAATGTCCCATGTTTCACCATTATAATTTTATTGTCGTTACCATGGTGAAACACAATATTTCATGATACTTCTGATGAAGTCTCGGTAACCATGGTGACGTCACGGTCACCATCATGCTGTCACTATATGGTAACTTCACTTCAACCATAGTGACGTCATTATAGCCATGGTGAGGTCACTGTAACCATAGTGACGTCACTATAGCCATGGTGTGTCACTGTAACCATGGTGACGTCACTTTAACTATTGTGATATCTTCAGGTTAGTGGTACAAGCGGAGTCACCTCAGCGTATCTCACACAATCAGAGTCTAAACCACAGTACTCGAGTCATTGACAGATCTTTTACCTTCTCAATGCCAGGTTATTGTGCTGCTTGTAAGGGCTCTGTAGGTAAAAAGAATAAGTCGACTAAGAAACCATTTACATATAACACATTATCGTGTGAACAATTATCAACACATTAAGACATTAGACTTAAAATTATCTACACATCTCACGAGTAAAACCATTTACACATTACACAATCCACATAAAATTTCAGAGGATTATTGCGAACAGAGCTACTGTCAGCCCCAAACATTAGAGTTAGGGGCGTTATCCCGGGAATCGTGGGTCGAGAAAGACAGGGATTGTGACGTTGTCGAGTATGATCTGGGAGAAATCAGCTCTCTGCCAGGTTTGTAGAATATGTGGAGTTTCTAGAAGTAGATTAGATATTTTTACTAAACGTTTTTCGGCTTGGGTATTTTTTGGTAGTTGCACGGCCATTATCCAGACTTAAATTGGAAATATGATAATGAATAAATACGTACAATAATTACAAGAAAATTCATAACGCCACGCTCATTGTCGGAGGAATTATATTGAAATCAATTTTATTGAGTGACACTTCCTCATCATGCTTATGATGCATTCTTCCCCTATAAGCCTCTAATAATGTAATCGTCGATTTGAGCAGTGCAATTTTTGTGCAGTGCAAATCTTATCCTTTATCTTAAATAAGAAACAACATGCTGATATGTCTGTCCCTTTTTGTCAGCTATCATCATTGACAATCTTATGATAAACGTTCGGCACTCAGGCACCATTCCTCCACCAGTCGAACATGCTAATGGATTAAAATTCCCCCGCTCCACGTGTATCACACTTGATTCATGAAAGGCCTTTTTTCCTTCTCGTGTATTTTGTATACCCTTGGAGAGTTTAGTCGCTGTTTGATGAGCAATTTGGGTAAGTAACCCTTATATCAACAAAGGACCTATCCCAACGCGACGAAACCCCCTAGCTGCAACGTCAAGTCTTGTATTTTCCACTTTATTTCCCCTAGCTGTATCGTACACTTCTTCATTGCCCTCAGCTGTGGGAATTAACCTTGGCTCTATTTGCACATCGCAGCAAACTCCTTCTAGTAATCTTGTAGTGGTATCTCGTATATAATTATGCCGCAGGATTACGAAACCCCCTTTCTTGCAACTCAAGGAATGATCGATGTTGTTTTCTTTCCCATATCCATAATGTACTGGCATGTCCTTGACTTTCCAGTTGTAGCGAAGGGCTATGATGCCTCTGAATTCTCGGTTAAAGGTATAACCTAACCACTCTAAAGGAAGCGTGGTCAACCAGCTAGATGCACCTTTTTCTTTGGCCATTTCTAATGCTCGCTTTGGAGAACTATCAAATTTTTCGAGCAACCGGCTGTATGCATGCTTATACCTTTTCCCCTTCAACATCTTCATTACCATACAAAAGGGTCATCGCAAATGCAAACATCATATGAAGTTCATAGTATTTTTGGATTTGCGATGACCTTCTTGCTGCAAGTTTCCATGAGCTTTTAGGTTAAATTACATCTTTTACTTTTAGACTGTTTGTTATTTGTCTCGATGCTTCATACTAATCTTTGCTTTCTTTATTTGGCATTGGTATGCCTAAACCCCCAGCCTAACCGGCGGTGCTATAATCTTTCTTTCCAACTCTGAAATTTCTCGTCCTATTATTTCTGGTAATAAGGTGTTGTGGATTTGGTATTCAATTTTTTGGATGCAGAATGCAAAAATTACAGCATAGCAACATTTTCAAAAGCTGTTAACTTATAAAAAGTGTGAAAGCTGATCTTAAGGGGGGGTTGAAAAAGGTCGACCTTTCGTGCCCCACTTGGAAACATAATAACTTTTAAAATTACCTAAAATAAATCGGTTTTGGATGCCTAAACCCGTATTTTTAAGAACACGCATTGGACGAAAAACCCACTTGAAG
>JH152744.1:327417-343523 GCA_000226015.1 Mnemiopsis leidyi | reverse complement strand
AGAGAGAGAGAGAGAGAGAGAGAGAGAGAGAGAGAGAGAGAGAGAGAGAGAGAGAGAGAGAGAGAGAGAGAGAGAGAGAGAGAGAGAGAGAGAGAGAGAGAGAGAGAGAGAGAGAGAGAGAGAGAGAGAGAGAGAGAGAGAGAGAGAGAGAGAGAGAGAGAGAGAGAGAGAGAGAGAGAGAGAGAGAGAGAGAGAGAGAGAGAGAGAGAGAGAGAGAGAGAGAGAAGAAGAAGAAGAAGAAGAAGAAGAAGAAGAAGAAGAAGAAAACATTCAATAGACCTTTTTAATTTTTTTTAAAAATAATAAAGATGTTAATCATGAAATTTTTCAAACAAGTATAGTGATAAATAACATCAGCAAAAGGAGTAAAAATTTTTCGAAATAAAATTTCAATATCAGTTTTATGATAAACGTTTTCAATGGATCCTATTCCACCTTTCAAATCTTTTTGAAAACTTTTGGGCGATTATTGTTTAATTTTGGTGCTGCTTCCACCAAGCCAACAAAGTATGACTAGATATTACTGTACTTAAAATAATAATATGCGTTGAGTTCACACGCCATAGATCAATATAAGACTGTAACTGCCAAATAAGGAGTAAATCGTAGCCTACTATTTTTTAATAAAATAAAAGACCTCGAAACACATTTTAAGGGATTTTATTACTTGTCAGAGCAGATCGATCTAAACTTGTCTACTTTGCTAATATCTATGTCATATATTGCACAATATTGATTTTGCTCTGTCAAAAACAGCCCATTTGATCAGGTCGATGTACGGTCTAGGTATGGCGGGCGACACTAGATGGACCACCCGGGTGACAGCTCCACGAATAGAAGTGTCAAGTTCGTGTTGGATCTAAAGGTCTGTTAGATCCCTCCATCCCACTTCAATCTTAACTTCTTTTAATCTAAGATCTAGAAAACGCTCCCTTTATTTTAATTAAGCGACTGATGGGAAACAAGAAATACCCATCGACATTTTCGAGGTGAACGCCGAATTGCCGAAATCATTGCGTCACTGCGATGCTTCTATATATTTTTATTGAGACTTATCAAAAAGCGAGATTAGTTTATGTGTGAAATATCAATAAACAGAAACAGCACCTCATCTGGTATCTACAACATCAATATTTAATCAAAATGGCATTTTAGCAACAAATGCTGCACCTTAATAACAATTCACATCAGTCATCAACATACTAGACCAAAACAATACACTGTCATAACTGTCTTCAATGTCTGTTCTCTGCTCTGTCTATTTTTGGAATTCGAAGAAATTCAATCGAACTTTCAACTTAACAACATGTTCATTCTGGGAAAACTTTCTTAAGAGTACACTTGACGCACATAAAAGGGAAGATACCGACGGACGGGTTCAGTTCGTTGCAACATGTCAGACACTTCAAGCTCGGTTGACAAGACTCCATCAGTTTCTGTCGGTTGAGAAGAGTAAGGGCTGCTTCCTGGTTCCTGTTTAGGAGGAGAGAGGTCGTGTCCAGCCTTCTCTGCTGCGGTGCTGTTATCGACCCTACTATCTGCTCCAGGAGAGAACGCTGAGTGGTGCCGTAGTTGAGGGGGGACTGTAGAAGGGGAGGAGAAATCAGGGAACCTCCGTTGAAGTGCGAGTGTTGGGCAAAGCTGGAGGGAGGGCTAAGAGAGGAGGCGAGAGGGGCGAACAGTCGGGAGGGGGAGTCAGGAGGGAGGAGGAGGAAGGCGTGAGGAGGGAGGAGGAGGGAGGAGTCAGAAAAGTACTCGAGGTTGGAGCGGTGAAGCTGCTTCCTTGCGGAGTTGACATCATTGGGATATTGTTGAGAGGGCTTTTTTGCTGCTTTGGTGGAGACAGGCTGGCCAGAGATATTCTAGGTACCATCGACAACCTGGGTTCAGTGGGACTGGAGGTAGCCGAAGTAGCCGAAGTTCTGATTTGATTCGCAACCGAACTCGGGGACGTGTAAGAGGAGCTAGCCACCATATTTATCATTGGCTCTATCTTTTTCTCCTCTAACTTAAGCTGCTTGCAAGGCGATTCCACCACGGCCGGATAGCTCAACCCGCTCCTTCCTTCGCTGGGTTTGGGGGCGATGCTCACTGAACAGCTGTTAGCCGTGGCTCGGTCCCGTTTTTCTCCTGCAGCCGAGCGTGACACCGAGTTTTTTGATTCGTTCAGCTTTCGTAACCTTGCCTCATTTTCCTGAACAAATGTGTTAGTCACAACACTGGTTTTTTATTAGGCTAGCTTTTATAATCAGATTCTCATACACCGTAAAAATATTATAAATCAATTATGCAAAGAATTGATTTTCATGATAATCGTGAGAAATAATTATCTTTTCTCAGAACAGTCAAAGAAGATTCCTTGAAGCGATGCGTGAAGCAGAAGACGATGATAGATTATGAAACGAGCCAACAAAGACCAACCTGCAACTTATGTTTGATCATCTCAATCCTGGCCTCTGTCTCGGAAGTTAACGGTTTTGTTAGCTCGCATCTTAGCTCCGCAGTGAGCGCCTCCTGGTTGTTTTCTAGAAGTTTCCTGCGACCCACTGAACCAAGAGGTCGGCCCCTCCTTCCATGTCCAACCCTGTCTGGGGAGAGGAACTTTAAATACTGAGAGAAACTGGACAAACAAGAATGCGGAATGACGACAAAAATAAGCAGCATGTCGACGCAAATAACGATAAAAGTGAAGAAAGATTGTGTTTCCGGTTTCTCAAAAAATATCTAGTTATAAAATGAGGTGCGGTGATGAGGGTTTACCTTTTGGCTGAGCAGTGTTGAGTGCAATTGTTACCGGATCCAGGAAGGAAAGGAGTGGTTTAAGTTGACCCACGGAGGCAGAACTTGGAGCAACGCCTAAAAACATTGTTAAATCTATCAGTTTTTCTGAGAAATACCCTGCTTTTCCAGCAAATGGTATTGATAAATACGAAGATAAGAATAACAATGTAACCATAACCGGCAGTGCCGTCACGTTATTAAAAAACTGCCGTGAGAATTTTGGTCATGCCGTTAGGGCACACATATGCTACTTTACCCGAAATATTAATTTGCTGACCGGAGGTCATGAATCAAACTGTTAAAAATCTAGGTGGTGGGACATGAGATTTAATAGGCGCATAATGCGTTATAACCGCGTTACGGCTTTTAATTCTAAATTTCCTACCAGCACCATCGAGGCTATGAATTAAGGCCGATCATTATCACAAAAAACCATTGTGCATTGATAGATCACAATAACAAGATCGAATGGATATCAATAGGATTATCCATGGGCCATTGAGCGCTTCAATGCCGTGAATTATTAGCAAGTAGTAAATAGGGCAACCTACTAATTATAAGTAAGTAGTAAATACGGGAACTTACCCAATCCAGTCCAAAGTTGGCTGCTTTTTTCAGCCTTGTTTGTGCTAGGTCGGGTGGAGAGTTGTTGCAGAAGAAGTTTCTGAAGAGGAGTTAGCTCCATGCCTCTGAAATGTTAAGGGCGGTTGTAACACGGCGATTGTTTTAAAAGTTCAGTGCAAAGGCCGGGTAACGGAGGCGCTAAACTGCACCGAGAATATCAATAAAAATATAATGCTCAGTGTCAACGAGTGAGCGGTCTAAACTTATTGATCGGCCATTTAGCATGTTACTGATGAAAGAATTTTGCCATTATGATTGAATGAATTTCTGCAAAAAGTGTCCGACGAAACAGAACTTGACAAGTAAGGAATATTCGAGATCTGAGTTCGGATATAGCCGTGAATTATGCTTGACTGGTCCCTTCATTAGGCAGCAACAATTTGACTTCGTTGGAATTCTCTGGAATCTAATGGGAATAATTGGGCTGTCTGAAGATCCCTTCCTGATTTTAATACATAACAAAAACTTTACAGCGGAGAAACAGTAACGTGGAAAATAACTTTAAATGGGAGGCAAATGTTTTGAAGTTTTCCTTGAAGTGAAAAAAGGAAGTTGACAAGTTGAGGTTATAAAATAAAATATAAAGGAAGTTTATAAATACTAGTAAAATAGTTTAATAGTTTATGAGAATCTTATTTTTCGTCGGAACGACACACTTTATCACTATTTGTCAGTTCCAGTCCAGTAGACAAGTCGATTTAAAGTTTGTTACGATGTTACGTGGTTAGAGTAATTCGATTGTTAGTCCTTTAGTAGTAGAAGTATATCCCAAACCAAAAAGCACTTGGTTGTATTGTCGCGGCAGTGTTTTCGCGTTTTTAAGGAAATAATATAAAAAACGCGGCAGCTTGACGTGGGTATACTTATGCTTCCTACGTTCACGTCTTCTTCACTATCTTCAGCTAAACTTTGGGTCCGCAGAAATTGATCAATTGTCCGGAGAAATTGAATATTGTCCTTATCAATTTCATTATAACAAGTACGTGATTATTTCTAGATACATGACCCCTTTACATAAAGCCAACAACATAACGGAAGAGTATTCACAAAAGAGTATTCACAATAGATAAGAGGAATGTTAAATTTAGATAAGGAATGAGGAACTTGATTTAGAAAAACAGGAGCTAGTGAGCTACCTACCGATTCTCCAACGACGAAGTGTCTCCTTGAAGGAGTGCGAGAGCCAACAACAGATCGTTAGAGGGCAGAGTCTCCGCGCTCGAGAGTGAAGGTGTACCTTTATGATGGAAAAACATGCATTAATAGAGAAGACCTTAAGATCAAATTACAACTTCTAAGCTAAAGCAAATTAGTCAAAACACAGAATGATCAACAATCTATAAAAGAAAAGTATTTTTGGGGAGGAGTTAACGATCTTAACTGATCAGAATTTAGCAAGCATTGTTTTCTTGCTTCTCATTGGTCAAGTGTAAACTAAATTTGTGACTCCTCCCCAAAAATACCTTTCTCTATTGGTCTAGGTAGTGTGTACTGGGTAGTGTGTACTGGGTAGTGTGTGCTAGGTAGTGTGTACTGGGTTGTGTACTACAAGCACTTACCGTTGATAACAGAAGAAGGGTGGTCAGGGCTAGAGCTCTTGCTGGTTTGAGATATCAATGTGGGAGTGGAACTTGTTAAACTGTCCGTTACAGAAGTTACGGAGCTGCTACGGCAAGCGTATTCCATCATTCGTGCTAGGGAAATGAATTCAGGTCAGCAAGCGTTTTAATAAAGCGAAAAGGCTATATCATTATTATAGCGTCAAACGATTATCGCTTCATGCAAATGTGGAGAAAAAGATTTTCTAGTTTACTGACTTGAGTAGCAAAACCGTTTTCAGAGAGGTGCTGCATTAACGGATGACTGAATTTTAACCATGGCTCGGGGCTCCAAATCAAATGTTAAACCTCCCTTCCTCCCAGGTAATGTATGACACGTTCGTCCCACCGCATTGATTTCATAAGACCAGACAACCACCTCGCCGAGGATTACACGTGCACTAAATTTTAGACCGGTTTAACGGTTAATAAAAACGGTCTGGACTCTGGACACCTACCTTAAGGTACAGAATTGTGCTACCGGTTTGAGGGATTCATTTTCATTTAACCAATATTAAATTATAACTCTTTACCAATCCAACCATTGGTATAATTCTTAAAAAATTTCCTGTCCCCTTGATGAAAACCACCAATTAGCCTAATAGTATTAGGTGATGAAGCTGATGCACTAATTGTTCTCATAAATTAATGTCATGCTCTTCCAAGGAAGACCTCTTTGGCTTTATTTTACGGCCTCTGTTTGGTTGCCGGAGGCACCTCCAACCACAATGAATGCTGACCAAATATTGGCCGCCAAAATGAATAGAAGGTTTGTTCGATTTGTTTGGTCGAATGTCAACTTTTGAGAAATTTACGCTTAAATCATTGAAAAATCATCAGATTGAATTGGGCATAATTTATAAAGAGACAGTGCTAAAATAATGGATTTAAGAATAAATTTGCCAAAAATGTATTTTTAAAATCTTCTGAAATTGTTTTGCAAAAGTTTTTGACTCAATTAGCGCCAACCAGAAGTAGAGTGTCTAAACAATGAGGTAGACTAGCAGAAAAACTTCGCAATGACAATGGCATATCAAAACTAAAACTGCGCAAAAACACAAAGTTTTGACACATCTGCAGGGTGTGTTCCAAACTCGCAAGCAACCGCTCTAAATTGAATCCTGAGACAGTCCCACTAAAGTCAATCAAAATGTTGAGTAGGTCTTTACCAGACCATCAGAGACTTTACGTTTATTAAGAAGGTTAATAATACTGGAACGTCCTTTAAGTATTTAGACCTTGTCTATCTTGCTTAGTCAGTCATGTACGATGTAGGTCATAATTAGTATAGAAGCAGGTGGGGCTGAGATAAAGTATCTCAAGTTAAAACATTTTTTCCGTTAAAAGTTAAATGCTATTTTTTACAGCAATGACCGACGGCATGCAACCTATAAGACTGACAAATTTTAGACAAATTTTCAGACAGCTTTTTTATTTCCAACGTCAATGTTTCCATGGCATATTCTTTTTTTGTCATATTCGCACAATTTTGAAGACATGGTAATGGATCTAGTAGCTAGCACATGAATAAATTGCAATGATGGTAATAATAAAGGAATCATGGGCCGGATAGTAGAAGTCAGATACAGCAGGCAATAAAATTGAAATGTGTAATTTTGAGGGGAATGAAAATCATAAATAACTGCGTCGAACCCACCAGCGATGCCACCTAGAGTAAGTCAAGTAAACCCAAACATGGCGCAATAACAATCAGCACTACGAAAGGGTAGCTGAGTTGTCCAAGTAGAACAGAGGCACTGCCTTACCATGTGGTACGTACTAACCCCACACAACTCGGGGACTTCGTCACGTGACCTGGTTACCTGATCACGTGACCTCAACACGGACCTGGCCCCAGTTTAAATCATAATGCTTAAATACCTCCCTCACTCCGGCCGCCACTAGCCAAATAATAATAGAGCTGTAATTAATTAAAGAATTTTAATCAGATCAGATGGATGATGGACGTCCTACTGCCGCAGTGCAGGGGGAGAAGGTAGAGGTAGATAATCCTACTTGTCAGTAACTATAACTTTAAAGTTTACTGAACTAGCTTTACAGGTTACCTCATCACATTTCAGACTTTGTTTTCGTTAGAAATTTGTTCAAATTTAGTGCAAAAAGATCCGGCAACTTTGAAAAATACAATGAAAATGGTGCTGACGATCACGAAAAAGTAAATTTTTAGTTGAATTAACCTTAATTAAAACCAGATCATTGAATTACAATTTTTCGTGATCTGTCGATTAGTAAGAATAATACCAATAAATCATCGCTTTACGTATGGAAAATTACTTCATAGATCAAGAAATTTTTGATCGGCTCTGCCTGAGTCAATGATAAATATCGCTAAATTAATGACAATGTTTCTTGAGAAGGTCACCACGAGCAAAGTCCAAGCAAATTAGACACAAGAGTCCGAGAATTAAGCAACTAACCTCGAAATAATTTGATTGAGTCAGATTAAAGTAGCTGATAATTCGCGAGCGGAAGAGGATCAGATAAAATTAAATTTCGGCAGATTTCCGCACGTGCAAGGGTGGCTGACACACGCCAGACACACGATCAGGCGTACCAATGAAAGTTGAGGTGTCCGCTCGACCAATCGGGTGGTGCGGTGGGAGATCCAATGAGGGCGAGGTTACAACTCCAAGGAGCTGGTCACGTGATTTTCTTGGTTAAGCCAATCAGAACGGCTGATCAGGTGTCGAGGAAAATTGTAAAAATCGTGTCCACAAATCATATTTAAAAGTTAAATCCACAAAATTAGTAATAATTGCGATCCATGGTAGTCTAAATTGACGCTTTTTTACCGCAGCAATATTGAAACTTAGGCACAGGATGAGCAGGATTTCTAATGAAATTTGGTCGAATTAAAACGGGAAATAAGTAGTCGTGTCTTAACGAAGCATGATCAAGTCACCTTGGAACAGGCGATTAATCACATCGAGCAAATTTTAACTTTACTATTATAATTAAAACTAATCAAACTAAAAAGTTTACAAATCTGATTTATAAGACCACGGTGAGGGCCGGGCTAACGTGGACAAATCCGCATTACCGATCAGCCAGGATATTTGCTCAGTAAATTTCTAAACTTTTAGTCTAAATCACCCACACCTAGTAGTGTCAGGCTAGTTCTGAGTTCCGAGGAAAAAACACTAAACAATGTGATACGTCCTGTTTTTAGTGGACCAGAAAGTTTATCATTTAAACAAAAAATAGCAAATTGCATCTTAGCATCTGGGTAACTATTGGCTCCACGAAATACTTTGAAATGAAATTCTGCAAATTCTTGGTGAAATAAAAAGGTCGATGGCTATTGCATAGACTGCCCTCATCAGAGAGACCAATACGCTCCCCAAACAACAAATATTCTTCTTGTAAATACTACAAATACTATTGCGTTCTACTGGAGTGGACAGAAAATTGTAATGAAAAGTATATCAATTCGGTGATTGATTTCATCAACGCTACGTAGTTACGTTGGCTTTATAGCAATACTGGCAACCATCGGTCGATACATATACTATTTATCAATATTGAAATGAAAATATATATTGTTAGATTCAATTTCATTTGTAAAGCTCGGGATATCGGTGGAGGCTGAGTAACATCATTAATTTAATTAACTCCAAAGAGCTATTTATATTTACTATTATATATACCGGTTGAGTTTACAAATAATGCTCCCGAGGAATGCCTTCCTAATAAATTAGTGCCTTTGCCGTAAAGACAAAAGAGTGGCAATCATAAAAATGTGCATTTCATTAGGATTATTGGTATCGGAGTCCGGACGAGATCACGTGACACATTGGCTGGGTTTTACAAACCGGTTGTCCTGGAAGGAAATAACACGACAAGCTTCTGCCAGTAGCAAGACAGTCTCCAACCAATTTGGTGGGGAGAGTGGTGACTGGTCTCCAATCTCCTGATGTGATCATGTGATACTAGAGTGAGTAATCACGCTTTAAATCTTTTGGCTAGCATTCTTAGGGCTTACTCGAAAATTCACCAGAGAGGTCATCGGTTTTACTAATATGTACTTGCGAGCTAGCAAGAGTCACCTCATGTAACGCAGGTAAGATGAAAACTTCAAGAATAATCAATGAGAACGGCTATTGTGGGGAGGACTCAAAACTTTGTTTGACATGAACTGTGACATGTAATGTGACGGATGATCGTAAGAACCTAGGTCTCCATTGGTCGTTCTCTGTCACATATTGAAGCAACACATCTTAGGGCTAAAATTGATAAGTCAGAAATTGACCTTAATAAACCAGCGTTTGTCTGATTTTCGGGAAATTTTCAACCTTTTCGGTTTGGAATATTACAGCGAACCGCGGGTTGATAGATTATACACTAAAAGATAGGGTCCACCGGAGTCGTACAAATCGTGAAATATGAACAAATACAGTTTAAAATTTCGTTTGAATGACTCTGAAAGGATAGTTATACTTATTACTGTAGGACACATAACATCGTAATCATACGATAAATGACACGTGACTTTCCCGCGTACGCTCGGTCGCGAACTTGCTGTAAAAGATCGAACAGTAAATTATTCGGGACAGTTAATTAATTGTATCTCACGCTTGGGGGCAGCGAATTGGTTTAATCCTCATCTCAACCGTTTGAACTATTCGTTTTACTATGCCATGAATTTTGAGATTGGTTTCGTTAATATGATTGAAATCTAGAACTGATCACACGAGGGAGGGAGGTTCATTATCGTACAAAAAAGTCACGAGTGAGTATGACGGTCTAAATCACGGGGTAGTCAACGAGAATTTAACAACGGCTACACGAAATAATATGAAAATTACGGCATTACTCGATGAGATACAAATATTGAAAGAGAGACAGAGAGAGAGAAGGGGGAGGAGGTTGCTGGGTAGTTTACTAAACACAGAAAGTTTAAATCTCCCAGTAACAGGAGACGCATACTGATATTCCAAACTAAACAAATATTTACAGGACAGCACGGCGTGGTTTAAAATTCATATACGGGCAATTGACAAAATCTGGGGAGTATCGCCGATGAGCTGCAATCAATATTAATCACGGTGAGGTACTATAATGATTAGCTAATCCCAGCCGGAATATAATAAGATTAGCGTATGATCGCTGACGCCCAATAGCACTCCAGTACTTCTGCCTTATGGTTATGTTAATAACAGAGCATCTTTTAATTCATTTCATTAAATGTGGTATGCATTCTTTTCTTTAGACATCCTTTCATTATTTGTCAGTTTTAAGGATCGATCAACAGTAAAAGTTTGAAATTTCTAAGCTATTATTTATTGATTAAACCTAAGGCGCCACAGCGTCAGCATCTACGAATAGCAAGATCAAATAGTTGTCCACTATAACGGTTACCTGCCGATTTTATTATCTCAGAATTAACGAATTACTTGGATTTAATCCATCATTTCCCGCTAATTAAAAACCGGCTGAATTCAGCCTGCCAAGGAAAATGGTGCTCTAAGATTTGCAGGAAATAGGAGGATGAGCTATGAGCCCTATTTTATTGGGTGCTAATTCGACATGATGGACATTGTCCCTTAGGGGCGAGCCTCCCAATGAAAAGCGGCCGATTCTGAGTACCCGTTGTAAGGAGGGTCTCACAAAAATAATCATCCCAGGTTATCTCAGCTGGTACTAATAATCAGATTACTGGCAGAATGACCTGTCAAATTCCGTGGTCGTCACGTCACTAATAGAGTCTCTGGAGCTTGTCTGAGATCTCACGAATTTGAGGTTTTCTCAAAAGTTAAGCTCGATCACAAGCTTCGGTTCCGGTCGTTATGTTGGGGTAAAATTGTTCGGCGAGGGCGCTGGGGACATCGGACTGGGCCGTGCGGGCAGACTATGGTGTCCAATCACCCTGTTGGTAGACCGCGCAGTTACGATATCGCGGTCTGGTCATGTTTCGTCACTCTTATTTCTCATCAGGCACTTACTTCACCGAGATAGTAAAGGTGGGAATACAATAACCAATGTCTGCCATTTCAATTAATTTTTGTACTTTTAGACTTAGTAGTCGCAAAAAAGTAATAAAGGATGTATAAATTAAACGGCATAGGGTTTCAGTCAAAGCGGGTAGAGATCAATGGAATACGTAGAATAGTTGTCTATATGGGTCTTTAGTCGATAGAAATTTCGTTGTGGTTACCACAAACACCAATGATAAATTTTTTTAATGATGAATTAATCGAGTGCAGGCGAGATCATTGTTGAATATCGTCCGAAAGAACCCAATGAAGTGCGACAATGCCGCTGCATTATGATCGAAAGACCCAAAGCTATGCAGATCAAAGAATTAGATGAAACAGTTGTTTTGCAAAATGGAACCCGCATTTTAAAAATAATGATGTCATAAAATTGCACCAGCAAAATTTAAGTTTTCTTTTCGTCAAGTTTAACCATAAGATCAATGAAAGACGTTTTTCTGACCATCATTGTTAAGTTCAATGCAATGTTGATGCAATGTTGATGCAATGAGCTGTTAATTGTTATTTCACAAAAACCTAACAATCATCGACATATCTTAAATTAATCAGGACCTGGCAATGAAGTAACATATACGTGTCTATCTTTTGTGGTTGTTGATATTCAGGGATTCAATTAAAGTTGTCGAAATGGAAGACAGTGTTTCAGGACAATAATACTGAACAGAGGGCACGCACAGCAAACTGAGTTTAACTAGATGGCGGCGTTAAACATGTCTTGTTAACTTCGGCAATCCATTTGTTGATATTTCTGCTTTCCCGTAGAATAGGAAGAGTGATTTATTAGAAAACGGTCTTATCGCTAACGTGAAACTTCTTAAAATAGCAGATTAACAGCGGATTAAGCACAGAAAACACAATTCAAAATTGAAAAGTTCGTAGTGGGCGATAACCCACAATAAAATTTGTCATCTGACTAAGTTACTTTCAACATAGTTTTATCATTGTACAAATTTAGCAATCCTGTATCACAAAATTACAGCATTTTTTGCCATATGCTAATGCTTGCGATGGAATTAATTTACCAAAACGTTTAAATCAGCTGCTTATGAGCTTGCCAATCAACTTGTTTTATTCACCATCGTAACCAATTGTTTTATTCAAAAACAGAAAATATGACATGAATTTTTCACAAGAAAGTGATATATCAATGTAATTGTTATCGACCTAAATATCATCTTGTTTGGAGAACTGTAAAACTATCGCCCAAGTGATTCACAGATAGAAATTTGAAAAGAGAAACTTGGGTTGTTCAAGAGAAGAGCAAGTTAAAATCTCAAAAGTTAACAGCTGTCAGATAATTTTTTTTTATTCAAGTGGCACAAAATCGATTGTGAAATATCAAAGTAACAAGAAGAGTGAGGGGCACTTATAAGTTATATAGATTCATAAATGAAGCAATACCTTAGACAACTGTCAAAGGCAAATTGAATGCGTCTATCAAACCTATCCAATCTCCCAGCGTTCCTAAAGATCTTGATAATGACTTTAATAAAAGCAATCAAAGGACGTTATTCTCTTAATATTACCAAACCACTAAGCAGTCGATTTGCCAATGAATCACAACTTTATCGTGAATTATGGTAATGATTTCCAGTCTACCTGAATCTATCAGGGTCCCTGCTGGGTAGACAGTCGTTCTCCCACGAATTATATCTGTCATTTAAGTCTTGAAAGCACAATATTATCTAACCATTCCACGGCTAAGTTGATAGGCAGACAAGAAGATAAAAGTTTTTCCTACAGACTCAACAAAAGTATTGATAGAATGTCAGCAACTAAAGATATCAAATCCCAAATAGATCTCTATGGAATAAATTACTCTTTAGCCGTGCTGATTATTCTTATCGCATTTTCGATCTGTGTAAGTAATGTTCATAATTTCATGCACATAGCTTCAATAGAAATAACAACTGCTCCATGATTAGAATAAGGATTAAGGAAGACTGAAGCTGGATTTGAAATTCTGTTATATAAAGCCGCTTCCATTGCTTTATCGGCAGGAATTGAGTTTTCGTAATCATACCATTGCTGTATCACAAGTTACAGAAGTGCTAAACTAAGCCTCATAAGTTTATATAGGCGTTATTTACCTCGTTACTTCATCGAGTTTATTATGTAGATGTAAGGCCATCATATATTACAACTACCTTGCTCCTGTCAGTCCATCAGAGAGTTAAGTTTCCCCGTCTGGAGTTCCCCGTCTTGAGTTCTCGAGGAATTCCATGCCACTCAGAAGTTTCCAGACTTGCAGAACAATGCTCGCCTCTACCTTGTAGAGACATGAGGGACATGTCCTTAAGCCGTTTTCAGTAATCATTATATACATATGTGTGTATTTGCATTTTATCTTTCGTTGCAATTAATGGCTCTGTGGCGCAGTCGGTTAAATCGTTTGCCTGCTAATCAAAAGGTTAGCAGTTCGATTCCCAGCTGCGGCACTGGCCATGGGGTGAGCATTGTTGATGCTCAGCTAAGGATTCCGTTAGATGTCGAACACTGTACCTGAACTAAAGCTAGAGAACTTGGTGCCTAGTTGTCGGTGGTTAATTTAACTATTCGTCACTGATCAATCAACCACTGCTGATAAGTTTAAGTCTGCTTGTAAATTAGATATAGAGCATTGGAGCTGGGTGCCTAGTTGTTCGGCACCCAATCTATGCAGCCCCACGCCCCCACGATCCATGTAGCCAAATGCTCGAGAAATTGGGTGTGAGGGTTAAATGAGTAGCTGCCCATTGCAGCGAAGTCTCGAGAGATGAAAGTATGGTACACACTACCTTAACCATCACTGGCGTTTATATATATTTGTACGTTCGGCCTCCTGTAATTGGCCGTTACACTTGTGTAACACGTGGCTGTTGGAGTGTCCGAATTAAAATAAGTATAAGATAAAAAAGTCGCTTTTTTAATACTTTCAACATTAATTTATACAAATTAATTGAGGTATGTCCGATGTCGATGTCAAGACGACTAAGAAACGTGGAGCTGTTGGAAGACCCAAGAAGGTTGTTGAAAACCCAAAGAAGAACTCCCGTCCAGATTCAGGTGACATATCCAGTGACAATTTGGACTTTTGTCCTTGCAAGACTTACATTGATGAAGAGCTTTCTGTTGAATGTGAGAGCTGTAACAAGTATTGGCATTTGTGTTGTGTTGGCTTGCGTTGACTAAATGAAGATATGGTGCTGTTATTGGAGAATTGGACGTGTCAAAACTGTTATGTCTGTTCATACTCATACAAGGACACAGCACACAAGTTACACCAAACAAGTGACAGTGGGACAATGAAAGTCATGGTTAGGGATGAGCTCCGTGCCATTCAACCTGTGATAAAGGCCACCATTGAAGATGCAGTGAGGAACGTGCTGTCTGAGTCAGTTTGTTCAAAGGAAGATGTGGAACATGTTGTCAAAAGTTATGCAGATGCCACCAAAACTGCCCAGAAGAAGGTTATTGAAGAGGCTGCTGTTGTACAATCCTCCAAAAGAGTTGCCGAAAGTGTTGTCAGACAACTAGATGGTGACAAGGTTGAACGAGAGAAAAGAAAGTTTAATGTTGTTGTTCTCAACACACCTGAACCAAAGAAGGAGTCTTCACCAGAGGACAAGAAAAAAAGAGGAACCAAAATTCTGCAGTAGTATTTTAGGGATTCCTGTTAGAGACATCGAAGTGTGTTGGAGGGCAGGAAAAATTGATGAATCTTAGCCAGAATACTCTAGACCACTTATCATCAAGCTTAAAGATGAAAACTTGGTGAATGAGTGGAGAGTCTCCTTGACCAGGTCTTGTACACTAACGATGTGTTAGTGTCTAGTGTAAAATTACTTTCCAATCTTGGGAAGAGTGACCATGTGTCACTCAAAATAAAACTTGGTATTTCATTGCATAAGCCCACAAAAAGCAGTGAGGCAGTTGTTAAGAAGCCTGCTTGGTCAAAAGTTTCGTGATATTTTAAATTTTAGTGCTATAAATATTAATTGGATTTATTCTTGCAAAGAATTAAGTTCTGTAGAAATGTGGAATGAGCTCCATGAAAAGTAACAAAATATTTGTAGTATTGTACCTGTGTCTCGTTTTGATACTAATAACAGACCCTTAGATTTACCATCGTCTAACTCAAGATTAAAGCGCATGAGAAAGAATAAAGATATGGCATGGAAGAGTTTTAATCAGTCCCCGACAAAGGAAAATTATAGCTATGCTTTTATTAAAGATAAATTATACTCAGATGAGGAGTTTCGTTTAAAGTCTAACTATGAGGCAGTTTTAATACTTTCAACAACTACTATTAATTAAATAATTTTAGGTATGTAAATCTCTATGACGGACGGAGTAGAAGATTGCATGCTGACTTAGTGACTCATCTTCTCTCTCATCATCCCTGAACCACCAAAGAGTGTACTTCTTATCTCGAAAAAAGGTGTTTGTTTTATCTTGGTATCGACATTCTCAACTATGGATCTAAGTACCATTGAAACTTTTGTCAAGTCTCTTGATTGTCATGGATTACAGTTTTGTCAGAATCTTGTAAACCAAGCGCTCAGCAAACAACCACGTGCTCCTCAGCAACAACCAAAGGACTTTGTTGACTATCATGAGAATTTTGTCGAGAAAGGCTCGGTCAATGATGCTGCAATCTTGGCAGAAATCGAATCGCTGGGGTTTAAGATTGGCAACGCTGATTCTGAGGTAGTCCAAAACAAATTTTTATCGTCATTTTCTCAGTCGTATACATGGAACTCAAAAAAGGGCCCAGTTGTTAATGAGCCTCTTTCTCTAGAAAATTTCCCTGGAATTAGGGAACTGATGAATCAGATCAACAGTACTTATGGGTATAGTTTGAACTGTGTTTTGGTATCTTGTCTGGCCAATGGTAAGGTAAGTGTTCGTCCTCATGATGACGGTCGAAGCTTGCCTTGACCCAAAGCAGCCTATCTGTGTTGTCTCCTATGGAGCTACCCGAAAGGTTGAGTTCATCAGTAAACAGAGCTCTAACTCTAGAGCAAGTGACTATACAGTTGAGCCTGAGGATCGCTCCCTCTATGTTATGAAGTCGGGTTGTCAGAACTTCTTCAGGCACAGAGTCCGG
>JH152744.1:311448-327406 GCA_000226015.1 Mnemiopsis leidyi | reverse complement strand
CCGGTCAACTGTCAGCAAGACATCATTTAGACATAAGATTGAAAAATATCTCTGGGAAGACATCATGGCCAACCCTGATGAATCAATTACGTAATAATTTAATTAGGCATTTGTCCCATTCTAGCTCTTCTCAGTAGCTTCATTGGTCACACCACACTATCACTTCGGGGGGCTGGGGGGAGATGGGCTGGGGGGGTTACCCTTATTTTTTAATTATAATGTTTTTCCTCACCCATTAAAGTATTTAATCGATGAGTAATTTACACAATTGATTTTGATATTATGTACAAGGTACCATGATCTGTAGGCCCAGCTTGCTGAGCATATCTACGTTTTGGGATTCCTACAGTTATTACAGGATAGGCTTTTTCTCTTGGGCATTTCAATATTTTTTTTAGCGATTCTATTTTAAAAGTGATCATTGCTGTATTTGATATCCTGTACTAATTGTGAAGTTTTCAATAAAAAAATGAGAGGAAACTAACAAATAACTTAAAAACAAATTTTAAAGGATTTTATAGCTACATACGCAATAAAAGACAGCTTAAAACAGGTATCCCAACACTTGAAAGGAATGATTGTTCTCGGGCTAGTGGTCCAGCTGAAAGTGCTGAAGTTCTTGCTGAAGCCTTCAGCTCAGTTTTCGTCCATGAACCAGAAAACCTGCCAGATGTTGGGAAACCTGAACCTGAATGTGATATTATACTTAATGACATTGACATTACCTTTGATAAAGTGAAGTACGAGCTTGAAAACTTAAATTGTTTTAAAAGCTATGGTCCGGATGGAATTCATTCAAAAGTACTAAAATCTTTGGCGGATGATTCTTCTTTTGTCAATGCAGTTGTTGAGTTATTCAGGAAATGTACTGACAGTGGAGAAATACCTCAAATCTGGAAGTCAGCAAATCTTTCGGCACTTTTCAAGAGTGGTTCAAAAACGAACCCTTTAAATTATAGACCAGTTTCCTTAACATGTATATTGTGTAAAGTTTATGAAAAAATTTTAAGAAATGAAATCTTAGCCTTTGTAGAGGATAAGATTAGTCCTCATCAACATGGTTTTGTTAAAGGGAAATCATATCTTAGTAATTTATTGGAAACTATGGACTGTGTAATGGAACTCCTGAAGAGGGACATTCCAGTGGATATATTGTATTTTGATTTTAAGAAAGCCTTTGATAGGGTGCCTCATAATAGATTGATTTTAAAGCTTCAATGTTTAGGAATTGATGGTAAAGTATTAGTTGTTATTAAAGATTTATTAATGGACAGGAACTTTAGGGTTTCTGTGAATGGTCAGTTTTCCTCTTTCAAGGAAATTTTATCAGGTATACCTCAGGGGTCAGTTTTGGGCCCTTTACTTTTTATTCTGTTTATCAATGACTTGCCTGATTGTTTAAAGAATACTGTGAAGAGTTTTGCAGATGACTTAAAACTCATCGCAAATTTGTCTAACAAGGCTAAAGTCGATAATGATTTAAGGCAGTATCCAAGAAGCACGACCCCTGGTTTGCGTTATGGTTCGCATACTGGTTCGGCAATCACCGAACCAGTCCGGACTAGTTATGACATGATAACAAGTAGGTCACATATCGCAGATGCAAATTTCTGAAGGAAAGTAACGGTTAAGTTTAAGATGTGGTATATAAAGAAATCCTCCTTCTACCTGACTCTGTATTCTGTTAGATTGTGTTATGTTTCTTTATATTGTTATTGCATGAAATTGGTCTATTATTAAGTGAACAATTCTGTGCGTGACTTACTAATTTACAACATCCCCAACTTAATCGTTATGTCACAACTTTAATTCGGCAATTTGCATCGGCGATATGTGACCTACTTGTTATCATGTTTCGCGTTAGTTTCTTAATTTGTCGGGAGATAGTTTAGACAGTTTGTTAGTTTGTTCTTTACCTAGCGTGTTTATTTATATAAATTTAGTAAATAACTTATAACTCATACTACATATTTAATCTTAAATTATCATTAGTGGAACTATGGAAAGGGGATCGTTGCTAGCGTCAAGATTTTCTTAACCCTACCTTAGTCAGTCGATAGTCTGATACCATATGTTCCAACTAGGTTAACTAAACTAATGCCTTTCATTGCTTTATAACTAGTCCGGACTGGTTAGTGTACTGGTTCGGGATTGCGGAACCAGTACGCGAACCAGTACGCGAACCAGTACGCTAACCAGTTCGCATACTGGTTCGCGTATTGGGTCGGGCTTCTTGGATACTGCCTGATAATAGTTTAGATGATTGGGAACCGAAGCGGTTCCTGGAGTTTAATACTAATAAGTGAAATGGTTTACACTTAGAGTTTAATGACAATAAACATATTGACTATGTATTAGACGGCATTAAATTGGATAGAACTGTTCAGGGAAAAGATCTCGGTGTTCTTACCTCTGGCACCTTGCTTTGGAGTGACCAGATCGAATCCCGTATCAGAAAAGCAAATCAAGTGTTGTGTTGGATTTCTAGAAATCTCATTAGTTGAGAGAAGACATTATTGTTGAGAGTCTATAAGACTTTGATTGGGCCACACCTCGAATATTGTGTTCAGCTTTGGAATCCTGCAGCAGAGCATGATAACTGGTCTTTAATTTTGAGGATTGAGAGCGTCCAGAGACGCTTCACGAGGATGAATGAAGAGGTAGGCTAGCTTTCTTACTCTGATCAGAGGCGGCAGATTCTGCAGCTGAGAATCGTTCGAGAGCTGACTGGATTGAAGTTTATAAAGCCAGCCATGGCTTATCGCAGTTAGCTGGTGTTCTAAATTTTAGTAAATCTGGATTAAATGTGATTTGTAAGCCAGGGAGGAGTAAAGATTCGAGGATCAATCGTGTAAGAAGAAACTTTATTAATGATACAGTTATGTTATCATGGAATAAGTTTCCTGTAAAGGTGAATATGTCACCCATTTTAAATGTTTTTAAGTACAACTTAGAGATTGTCAAGTGTAAAAGTAAAGCATTAGGTAGATTTTGTTCAGGAAATTTTTGGCAAATTTCTGACGAAGTTTTAAATAGAATTGAAGGAGTACATGTAAAATGTAAATTATTTAGAAAATAAGATGAGACACAATATTAGCTTCCTTAAAGATAACGCAATTGTGCATTGTGGTTTAGAAGAAATTTATTGACATTTATTAAAGTATTTTTGTATTGAACTCTTTGATATTTTTAAATAAGATCAAAGATTGTATAATATTTTGATAGAGTAGTAGCATAGAGCTCTTAAATCTTTAAAGATTGTATGATATTTTGAAAAAATAGGTGGAGCTTGATCAGTGATGATGCTGGCATCATCATCTACTAGTTATTTATTTCTTTTTCTTATCTCTGCTTGATAACTACACGCTGCACTGTCGCCAGGCCAGAAATTTGAAATGCGTAACAGCGCGTGATGGCCGCGACAGTAGGTTATCAACCTACAAAGCGTATTGTCCTGTTACTGTTTGACACCAGCTATACAAGTGAACTGAGCTGTACATACTTTGCATTGGTTGAGCCCTTACAATTCAATCCCTCTGCGCGTTCACCTAATATAACCAAGTGCTTATGCAATGCAAGCTTGTCAGACGTTGCCTGACCTGCTGCCGCAAAGCGGCAGCCGGCCCCGCGCGCGAAGCTGCCAATTCGTAAAGGCCGAAACGCAAGGCAAATGCACGCTACACGCGACGCGCGCAAAAGGGCTTTGGTTAAAGCAATTTGCGCGCGGCGTAAGCAGTTATACCTGGTTAGGAGAACCAAGAACGCCGCGCATCAGATTAGACAGATATCATCTAATAAAACGGATATCATCTTATCAATTCTGCATGAGCAATCTTTTCGCGATCGCGTCTGTCCGAATTTGGAACGCACATATGGCCTGGCTATATTGATTTAGCAAGGCCTATGTTCAATAGAAACTCAACAATATTTTCATTTCTAATATAAAAAATTTTGTTCAAAATTTTGTTTCAGATCACACTTTTTCGAAATGTTGCATTGTTAAAAAAGCAACTATAATTGTGAAAATTTGCATTTGCATTCTGAACTATTCACTATTGTAGCTTTCTTTATTTTAGATAGTGTAAATAAATATCTTTTGAATCAGCTTCAACTTTTACAAAATGCATCTGCAATCGCGGATCAATCTGTCAATGGGCGATGCGCGTTTAGAATTTCTTCGCCAGGCCAGAAATGCGTGACAGCGCGTGATGGCCGCGACAGTAGGTTATCAACCTACAAACCAATCTGCTAAAGCTCAATTGTTGGACTGTAGCTGTATGAATTTGATCATGTAAGAGATACCTTAAAAGAACTCCACCGGCTGTTGATACTTGACAGTATTGATTTTAAAATTTTGCAATAAGTGTTTTTGCGTACCTTTATAAAATGAGGCCTTACTTGTTACTATCTTATTAGCATGCTTCATTTTGACCAGTTTATTAAGCTGAAACCCGAAGTTTTAGCAGTTTTGGCGACTGAGGATTGCTCCAAGCTTTGGAATGAAATTTTTGCCACTTTAAACGAATGCAGCATCTCTTGAAATATTTATAATTTTACTGAAAATTTATCTCTTTCATAAAGCATTTAACATCATTTGAGTTTATATCCTTTGTCTAAGTATCTACTGAATCATCTGATAAATCCAACTTATTACACAGTGTTAGCATTTTAACGAGCATACTGCTATATTTAAAGTGTCCAGGAATGTTTTGTTTTTGTGTCACACCTAGCCTGTGGTTGTATTTGTATTTGTTACACCTGTACCCAGGCTTTTACAGTTATACTGAAGGGCCCGAAAGATTCTATATCTTTTAACAGAGATCCTCCTCATTTAACCCTCGATCACGGTTTCCTGGTTATTCGGCTGAGTGAACCAGAGAAGATTGCATAGGCAAATGCCCTTGGCACACTCTTCTAGGATTGGCGGATATTATACTGTATCTCAACAAAAGGTCTTGATTGCTAGGACAACAAGTCCCTGCTCTAGGAACAGCGGCACAATGATACCCGGTCTATGCCAGAGGGCGCCGTCATAAGGGGGTGCAAAATTGCATAAAGGAATGGGAATTTTGTAAGATTAACTGTCCTTAATGACTACACTATTTACGATTGTTCGACCGTATTTTCACAAATTGCTAGCAGTAAGCCCTTACAACAGGGGTGCCTCATTAGCTAGATCTACAACACTATGTCACTGCCTGGGAAATATACCCCCCAATTCCAGGTCAGCCAAAAACCGGAAAGTTTAAATATAAATCCATGTAAGTAGGTACAAAGAGGCAGAAAAGAACCAGATGTAAAAATGGGAAGATTCCGAAAACAAAAAATTGAACAGAAAACACAAAATTTTTCTTTACTGGCATCATTATTTATTATTTATTTATTTATTATTTATTTATTTATTATTTACACAGCATTTAGTTTAGGTCAAATCATAAATATCTCAATTTCCTTGCTAGATAAAGTATTGAACAACAGTTGTCCCAGAATGGAGTGCACCCGGCTTCATGAAGCTTGGCACGCACACCTGTCGACCAGAAAATGGGGTTAAATGCACTTACACACGTGTGGCACAGCAATATGCAGCACACATACCTTGAAGATAGAATTAAAAATTAACCCTCATTAGGATTATCTACAAATCAACAAATATTTTTTCTACTAATCAACAAATAGAGAGATTAGAGAATATGTGAAGTGTATAATCTAAAAATACAAAAACTGAAACAAACTAGGCTTAACTAAACAAGACAACAAAGAAACCTAAATTCAAAAACAGAAATCAGTGAAAAAAGACACAAAGGTCAAATTAACTTGGTGTAGTCGTGAAGTGTTATTGAGTCTCATGAGAAATCTGATTGTTCAAAATTTCTCGTTTTCTCTGAGTAGACTCTGACAAGGGACACAAGTTGTTAATTGGTAATCACGTTTCAATGTTCAAATTCATAATCAAACGAAAATACTAGAAAATTAGGAATATACTGAAGAGACTAAAAGAAATTTGTACAGAACCGGTAAAAAACTAAAACCTTTAAATAACTAAACAACTGGAGCAAATATTTAAGAAATAAAATAAATAATATTAGAACTTTAAATACTGGGTACTAAAAGGCGTTATTCGTAAAGCTGATAAAAATAAATTACAAGCTAGATATCTTATCTAGCTTTAAATTAATGTTTATCAGCTTTAGTCTCTTCAGTATATTTCTAATTCGCTAGTATTTCAGTACGACTATGACGTTGAACATCAAAACGTGATTACCAATTAACATCACAGTTTTCTGAAGGTTGCTTACTCTGAGTTTGCAGCTGACTGAATCAAGATACCCTCTGAAGTTAGGTGTTACTGCACCTAGTGCCCTAGCCTATCACTACTGGTATGACAGTTACCTTCTAAGCTGCCAAACCGACTTGATCTCCCTTTTAAAGTCTTGGTGATTGAGTATCTTGTCTTGTTCTTTATCAGTGATCCTCACAATTATCACAATCACATTATTGTATCATTATTTAGAGGAAATAATTTAAGATTTTTATTGACTTAACAAATTGCCCACACACTCACACACTCTCCTTTAAAGTTGTATTTTAACATCATTGTTACCTTCTCCTTTATCCCAGAATGATGTAGCTATGTAGAAATGTCAATGCAAGATTTCGATCATGCCTTTGACATCATTGACAGTTTGCTTGATGGAGAGCAAAATCAGAGAAAACTTCATGATTTGTCTCAGCTGCACCAAATCTTAAAATGCACTAAAGATAGGGTTGACCAATCAATAACTTTTGATTCATTTGCTGGAGCAATTGACAATGAAGACTGTTCTGGATATCTTCAGGTTTGATACATTATTGGAATTTTACTAGAACTCCTTTTTTTGCTTTTAGGTATTCTGTAAGGTTTCCAAAGACCAAAAGGCTAGGCATTGATTAGTTTTTTTCATTTGTCCCGAATATCTTTGCGAATTTTAAGTATCACCCAGGAATTAGAAGACTGCTTGAACGAGGTTCACAACCAGATAAGTGACGAATTGGAAAGAACTGATTCCACCGCTGCCAAGGAGACAACTCAGACTTCTATATCAGACCTAGTTAGTTTTCTTCTATGTTTTTCTATGACACAATTTACTTCACAAGGTTATGTTTCAATAACCTATTATTTTATCATTTCCTTCTACGATCAATCAAATTTCAGGACTCGTATTTGCACATAGATGATCCAAATAAACTTTGTAAATTATCTGATGATGAAGGAATCGGTCTCCCCGACAATAATCAGGTAAACTTTGACAATATTTTTAGACAAATTAATAATTGTCACTCACTAATCTTGGTAAGTTAGGCTAGTAGTAAACGTGTGGTATAAAATCGACTTCTGTTTGAAAAATAATTAGCATTTTTGCTGTCGTTGTGCGTCTGGAATTGCTTCCTGAAGTTGATAGAAATCATTCTGTAGATAAGAGTAGACGAACGGGGTACTGGAACACTTATCAGAGGCCTAACATATCAGCCCACTTTAGAGGAACAGGGAATCATAAAACAGACACGAAATCAGTATAACGTGAGTTTTGCAACCATAATATAAGCCAATGCCAATTTCGCTCAGATCGTTATAACATAAACATGTCTCTGTTACAAAAAGTATTTGTATTTGTTACACCTGTACCCAGGCTTTTGCAGTTTTACTTTAGGGGCTCCTGGAAGATTCTAGATCTTTTAGCGGAGACCATCCTCATATGCCCCTTAATCACGGTTTTCCAGTCATTCGGCTGAGTCGACCGGAGAAGATTGCTTAGGCAACTGCCCTTAGCGCACTCTTCTAGGATTGGCGGATCTGGGGATTTCCTTAGGTTGATATTTTCATGTGTTATAGGTTCAGCTAACGGAACAGGATAGGACAGAGACATACATATCCTCGTTAGAAAAGGAGCTGCTTGTTTGCAAAACCAGGGAGCGAGAACTCGTCATCGACCGGGCCGATCTCGTTGAAAATATCAGGAAAATTCACGGAATCTTAGAGGATAAGCAGAAGCAGGTACATGTCGCCTAATCTCGAGATTTGCTTTTTTATGTTCAGCCTAAAATAACAATCAGTAAACTTGATGTCGTTATAGAATTAGACTTTCGTATTTCAAGATGAGCTGTCGGCATTTTAAATTATTTTATGCGAGGAACGGAGGGATAATTTCTCCAGTTTGTACTCTGATAAGAAATTTACTGACTAAGAAATATACCGAATGTTTAAAATAAAATAATTACATGGCTCATGCACTTTCGCCGGATTTAGAACACAGACCTTTAATGCCTTCTTATTCGTTTGTAAACTTTGAAACCGTATAATTTGTTAACTTCTCTTCTCTCAAAAGCTCAATTAATTAATCAAATAACGCTGTCTAAAATTCTCTAGCTGAACAATTACGTCGGGGAATGCGAAGAGAAGCTGACTACCTCCCATAATCGGTACGAAGCTGCGATCGCCGAGCGGGACGCGGCGCTTGCGGAGCGCGACAAGATGCTGGCGGAACACGAACCTCTGGTAGCAGAACGTGACATGTTGTTGAGGGAGCGGGACAGTATTATCGTGGAGCGAGACAACATGGAGTCAGATAAGTGGGACATCATGAAGCAGCTCCGTGAAGTCGAGGACAGGTCAGCTGAATAAGTTGTTTTACATTTGGGACTTTTTTTACATGTTTGATATTCCACATAAGAATCTAGTTTTTATTAAATTTTTAACTTGACTGAAATACTTAAATCCCTGCCAAGTGCCATGATCAGAATATGATACTATTTCTCCTCAATTTTTGGGCACTTGATCAAGTGGTAAATTCAGTTTGATAAACCTACTTAACCTTAATTTCGGTCTTACATTGTTAAAACTCGATATACGTGCAAGTTTAGTGGCCTCACATAACTAAAAATAAACTCCAAATTATTTGCCAACACAGCTTTACAGTGCACGTTGTTCCTACAACTGATAGACTGTGCGATATTACGTTATCCCCTAACGTAATGATACACTGACACCTCCCCATAGCCAATAGCTCTTCTCCCAATATACTCAGTAGACAACTAAGCAGGTAGCTAAGCTGGAGTTAGCCCTGTCGCGCTCATAATTACATAATAGCTTAACTGCTTAAACACTTGTCGATACTAGGCCGAGCAGGTCTATATTTGATCATAGCTGTCTCCGATGTTGGGAAAATTGGTTGAAATGTTTAGAACAAGTGCTTTGACTAGGTTGGGTTTAGATGGAATGGTATTTAGATGAGATAAGTGGAGGCAAGTTACTAAGAACATTGATGTATGTGATGTCTGAACTTTTACAAAATTGCGGATGATGTTATGTAATTGCGGACAGGGCTTATTAAGCTGCGAAATCGAAGTCACAGGCCCATAGTTACTCGGATAGTTAGTTGTAACGCAACAGTGATCTGGAATTTTGGAAAACAATTAACAGTTTACCCAGATTAAAAACTAATGGAACTACTGTGGCGTCTATTTCCTTGTTCTAAGCTCTACCTACACCTAAGCAAATTAGCTCTGCTCTCTCCAAATGGGAGTTAAGTGAGGAATTTACTATTTTGGGTATTTTAGCGGGCCAGGGCACTTAAGTGGGGGACATCTGTGTCCTGTTTCTTGTAGTTCATCCCGCACTAATATCGAGTTACAAACTTTACAACATTAACTGGAACCATCCTGTAATCAACTACACTACGGCACTCAACTCAATTAGTGAGTTGTTCTCTTGATTGGTAAAAAGGGGACCGGAGGGTGCTGTAAGTGTTACCGGAACAGAGATGAGATATCCTCATCTTGACACGTGACATCATGGTGCCTGACCAAGCTGTAGCGATCACGTGACCAGCTGTGCTCGCTGCTGGATCAAATAGCACTTGTCATGTCCTGAGGCTGGCTCAGATAATATGAAGTTGGAAATCGTGTAGTTAGTCTGTCTGCCTCGTACACTTATCTAGCGGATAAATCCTGGAATTCTGTGCTCTGTGCCATCTGAGATCTTGTGATGATTAATTTATCGGGCACCTAAATCCAGAGCCTTGTGGATGGCGATCTTCGGACGACCTTGTACGGGATTTTCAATTATTTTCACACCACCCCGGTTTAGGTATTAACTTGAATAGTAAATAGTGGTCGTGTGCGAAAAGTTTAGGGTACAGGAAATGAAGTAGTCTGGGCGGAGTGGTTGGCCACAAACCGCAAATTTTTAAATCGGCAACCACTATATGATATACTTTGTGGTTATGCGTCTGTGCACTGCTACTCTATATTTAAAACTTCTACTTGAGGACTAAGAATACTTGTCTCGATTAGAATATTTGTCAACTCCCACACACCTGTTACTTACTTGTAAATGATAAGTAACTTGTGTACCAATAAAGAAAGATTTTCTCGATGGTGTGCGAACCCGGAAAATATAGTAAAGTGCCATTTCAAACGTAAATTTGACACCTTCAATTTACACCCAATCAATAGAAATTTTATAAATTTCCCACGAATTTTTACCTGTTATTTGTATTTAACGCCAGATCTCCTTTTCTTTCGAGGAAAAGTCAAAACAAAAGGTCTAACAATTCCTGCCACAAACCCTGCCCATGAACAATCCAGACTCAGTTTTGTCCACTTTTTGCGCATTGTCTGATGGATTGTAGCAGACAGTTAACGAGCTCGGCCCGTATCCGGCCCTCCTCCCCATCGGTACGGCCGGGCGGAAGAGCGCACCTCCAAAGTGCACCCCATTATCAATAATTTACCGTCAATCCGAGCTAATTTAGCTGAATTAAGTGGAGAAATTCAGTGTATCGGGGCGAGTCCATTATCAGAGTGGTAATTAATACTGGGTATCAGTATGTTGGACGAACGTGGGAAAGTGTTTGACTAAGTGTGTGGAGAGTTTTAAATTCGTTCCGATAAGAAGAAGTGTACTTTTGAATGTGAGTTTGCGGTTTCGCAACATCCTAGCCCGAGTGATAGAATACAAGAGAATGGTTTTTGTGGTTAAAGTTTGGGCTAATTAGTGTCTAGTTTAATTCAGACCTGGTGAATTCAGACTGTACACCATACACAGTGTATTAATCCAGTGTATCATTGTTTTCATAATTTTTTCTACTGGCTCATCAGATAACTTCTTATTTACTTAATGCCGATACTGGCGAGAAATAGGACTATAAATTTTATCCGAGTTTAAAACTACAAAATTCATAATATCTAAGCGCCTTTTTATAGACCGGGTTGAAATGAAAAAGAAGACTTTAAAATACCAGGGTCTGCAATCGGTAAACAGTTTAAGTCTAATCCATTCAGCGTCTAAATTCCAGATACACTTATCAGCCACTGACAGAGAATGATTTGATCTAAGTGAATTGGACCATTCAAAAACACGCTGCCGGCTGCCGTTACCGACCAATTGACGTGTCCCGTCCGAACCAGTTCCAGTCCATATCTTCTGTCTTGTGTCATCGTTAGCCAATTTTCAACCCTCTAGATGCGCTTCGCCGATTTTATCACCTTAAAGTCCACCGTAAGTTAATTTGTAAAGACTTCCCGCCAAACAGAATCTCGTTTTGTCGGCAAGTCTGACGTCTGATTCGACAGACAGACAGACATACAAACTGAAACTGTTTATCGAAGTTTGAGTTGCAAACAAGTCTTTGGGCTGCAACTGAGAACACTTGTTATATTTATATAACATTGGCGAATGGCGATAGTTTGTACAATGACATTAAGACTCACGATTGCTTACCAAGTAACAGAATATTGGCTATGCATATGTGTTTTCTTCTTTATCGTCAGTTGAGAAAAGAGATTGTAAGTTCGCATTACATACGGGGGATTTGTCCTTAGTCATTTGATAGAGGACACTGATTTATAATCGCATGTAATCGTGTGTACTAGAGAGGTATGGTTATTTTTAGAAACTGATCTAGAAAGTTCCCGGAACACCCAAGGTTGTGGTTCTGATGCTCAAACAACTAGAAGTTCCTACTCTCTTGTCTCCTGACAAGCTTATTAGTTGATAGGGTTGCTGCTTGTTGTAGGCAACTTGTAGGGAACGTCGTCAACTCTTGAATATGAACATTTTCCCCCGGGCCGCATTTTAATGCAAAGAGTTGAGCCGACAGCATAAACTTAATTAAAATCAACTGAATGTTAATCACTAGTTAATTGTATTATTGAATGGTTAAACAAATGATCGAAATAGCTACTTGTAAAGAACGTAAAACACCGTGAACATAATATTTTTGAGCCGTAAGCTGAATAATTCTTTAATACTAAGGTTCTAAATAACATTTTGATCCATTATGTCATTACAAAACGCACATAATATGAAAATTTGGTAATTTCCCGAAAGACCTTTTTTGTGAAGACACAACATCTTGGCAGTTTTTGTCACTTTTCGTTCTAAAACTGTAGAAAAACACCAGGTCCTGCAGCACATACATTTTTGAATCTGGCAGCTCTCCTGGTTATTATCGTTCTCATAAAAGTTAAAATTTGACCGTCAAATTTAACCGTCAAATCTAACGACCGAGATAAGACTTCACGTCAAGTTCCGTGCTCTGACCCGAGCTGTAACTCCCCGATTTGGTGGTGCTCACAGCTCATGTTATCGCAGTTGTCTGTACTGCCAGTATTACTAGCCCTGGGTACACGTTTACCGTGTTGGCTGTTTCGGAGCATTACGCCATGTCTGACAACCCTAATTGAGGTGACGTCACAGTGAAATGTGTTGTGTTAAGGGTTACACGTTGGGGAGGGGGCACTCTTGGGGAGGGGGCAGGCTTGCAGCTTGTTTTCTCCTACCAGTAAACTTCAGTCCTGGACACCTTGTTAACAATTCCATTTCCTGCTAGCTCATTGTGGGCCACACAATGCGCTTCTATTCTTGGTAGCCCAACGGGTAAAGGGTTGAAACAACAACACGTGAGAAACGATAACCAATGTGAAAACAGAAGAAAATCACGTGATCGATTTAAGCCAATCAGTAGGACGGGCTTTCTTTTCGCTAACAATGACTGAACCTCGCTGTGTGCGAGGTCCGAAGACCAAAGTTACGGCGAGAAGGAAATGGGGGGCGTGTGCTGAAGTGCGCTACACTCGTTTTACACAGAACTTACTCGCTGGGCCTACTGGGTTTAAATATGTGTACATCGTACAAGTCTCCTAGATCGAAAATCACTTACAACAATACTTAATGGTTTATTATATGTACGTTAATTTATAAAATACGTTAATTTATAAGATGTATAACACTGAATTTTTGATAGAACCCTTGCTCGATCCACGTCTTGATCTAAGACAATTGGAGCACGCTTTATATCGTTGATAAACTGCATATTACTGTTCAGTGTTCACACCTTAGTCTTCTATCAACAGACAACAGTAGGCTTGGCATGAATACCGATTAGAGGATCGATCACAAATTATGTCACCTAAAAACAAAAGATCGGAGTCCATTTTAAGGAATATCAAGTTTCTAACTCCACCTAACTTAACGTCATGGCAGTTATGTACTGCTCATCACATCCACTATCATTATGATTCATCATCAATTTCATCACCATTTATCATCGTCATAATTCGCCTTGCAGTTGCATCATATCCTGATTCCGGCCATAACGTAAAATTTTTAAGATGCTAAAATGTTTGAGATGATTTGTAAGATATGAAATGACAGGGTACTTTAATTTGTTAGAGTGGGTACTTTAGTTTGGAGATACTTTAATTTGTTAGAGTGAGTACTCTTATTTGGAGATACTTTAATTTGTTTGAGTGGGTACTTTAATATGGAGATACTTTAATTTGTTTGAGTGGGTACTTTAATATGGAGATACTTTAATTTAATTGAGTGGGTACTTTAATATGGAGATACTTTAATTTGTTTGAGTGAGTGAACCAAACACGAATTCCCAGATGCGAGAGCCTACAACAGGAAGTGAAGTTCAGAGATAGTGCCATCAAGTCACTTCAAGACGAACATGAGCGATTCTCCCAGGTAGATAGACGCATGTTTAAGTTTTAAGAGTGTGACATGCTGGCTACTGCTATTTTTAGAGCTAATCAAATCGGTGTGATAATCTCGTATCAACAGAAAACTATTTGAATTGATAAGTTTTAATGCGAAGAGTAAGCAAGGATTCTAAATACATTCACTTTTCTAAAAATAGTATAACCGATCAAATACACATCGTTTAACACAGATTTTTTGTACAGATGTCATGTACGTGACTATCTCTGTGTTTCAGGAGTGCATGTGTAACTCTCTAGACTCCCTCCGTTCTCGGACCATGTCTAGATCGAGCAGTCTGCGAAGCAAGTCTTCGGTCGGCAGCAAGGGTTCGGGACTGTCCCGGATCCTGACCCTGCGCCGACACCACGACTCTGACACTGACTCGTTTGGGAGCGAGGAGGCCGCAGCGGCCAACCCCAAGAAAAAGAACAGACCTAGAATACAGTTCGGGTTGTTTGCGGAGGATTCAGAAAGAGAAAAGAGGAAACTTCTCGATTCTTTGTCCGAGGTTTGTGCATTTCCGGATCATGATTATAGTTTGGAAAATAACGTGCCCTGCGCACTGCTTTCCTACTACGATGTGAAATTTGAGACTAGACGATTAGTCTGGAAAGTTCGGGCTTTCTACGCTAATCCAAACATCTGGTCCCGTAAATGTAATGCGTACGTTAGTCAGCAATTGTACACAATCCGAATAGCACCTGCCGTGCAAGAAGGGTTTAACTTTGAGAAGTCACGCCTGCAGATTATCTGTTGAACCTGTCAACATTTGGTGGGCTGGTCCGCTCAAAATCTAGATATTTATCTGCAACCGCTCCCTAATGAAGTTATACAATTTGTAGCGCCAGCTTTGTGGAGGCGAAAATATTGATAGAAACACGATTGTGCCGTGCTGGAAATATGCAAAAAATTTTGAATGAGCAATGAGCATCAAAGATCATTTCAGAATTGAGACGATTGAGAACAGTCCTTAGTAATACTGTTGCTGTTAATGTTTCGAGGCTAAGGAGGCTTTAGATACGAATTCTAAATTTATGTTTCTTCTATTTATAATTCTAGATTTTCACATTGGTGCCAAGGAAGGTTCTTGCTATAGTATCGCGAAGAACGACAATTTTGATATTAGTTCCGAATTCGAATCGAAATCGAATTGTATTCAATTTAATCACATCAGAAATCCCATCACTATTAATCCAGGACAGGTTATTGAATGATTCCTCGATTCAGAGTATTTCAATCTACATTTATTTGTGTAGAAAAAGGCAATGCGAACCTACCAATGAAAACATACGCTATTCTCCAGCAGTAGCATTACATTGCGCCACATTTGAAACTTTTAACGTTAACCATTCACGTCAGGTACCGATGGTACGTTGGAAGAGTGAAGCGGTAGTAGCCTGGCTGGAACTCGTAGTTCAGATGCCGATGTACAGTAAAGCTTGTAGCGAAAATGTCAAAAGTGGCAAGGTAAGAGGTGTGGAGATTTTTGAGTGTGGCTTGCATTCCACACATGCTTGCTGGCTAAGAATGTACTAATCATTCTTTTCGTGTAAAACATTCCCACGATTGCTAGGTCTCAAGATTGAGATTATGTTAAATTTTCTCCGGGGTGATGTTTAAAACTGTTTTAATGATACCGGAACTAAAAAATGTAAACTGTTTACATGCCTTCTACTAAGATTCTTCACTCTCGGATATGATAAGTTGTGCTCATGTAACAAACTCAATAAAGCTTCTGCCGGTGGTGGTGTCACTTCGTCCTAATCATACATCAGCTTGACACGTTCTAAATTCTATACCATTATTACATGACCGGTACTCCGTAGTTTAATGTTCATTAGGTGGCATGTCCTCGACGCAGTACGGTTCATGATTATATCAGGTATTGGATGAGGTGCCCCATACAAAGACTAGCTGTCTCTCTCTCTCTCT